>OX451220.1:10206106-10318518 GCA_949628195.1 Phasia obesa
AAAAAGCTGGCCAAAATTATTAAACGTGTTTTTTGAATTAAAAGTTTTAGTTTTTTGATAGTTTTAGGTGTAGTATGATATAAAAAGTCTAGTGGCAGATTTTGAAAAATTACACTGCCCAAACAAAAGTACACTGCGCAACAAAAAAAATTTTCTCTACCCTAGAAATAAAAGTATATGGACTGTATGGACTTTGATGCCCTTAATTCAAATCTGTTTTCCGTTTTTCTCTAGTACGTAAGGATTTTATTTTTAAGGCGTGGCATACTTCACTCCCTAAATCGTTGGGTTGCCTTATATATTTTGCCATAACTTGAAATCGTGTTCTTCGATTTTAATAGCAGGAGGATCAGAAGATGCACCGGAAAAATCTGCTTAAACTAACCATACACATTTATATCTATTACTATTTTGGAGTTATTAAAAAATTAATGGCGAAAAAAAAATTTTACATGCAAAATGCGTCAAATTTTTTGTTTTCAAAATGCAATAAAAAAATTTAAGAACCAAAAAGTTAAAATTTTAAAGATTTTTCTAAAAGCCACATTCCTAAGGAATAAAAGACGGTATAAATCGCAAAACTGAATTAACAAATGTTGATTTTAAAGGTTAAAACTCATTCTTGACAGACTGTATGTACATACATACATATGAATGATTTAGTCTAATTAAAAAAAAATTTTTTTTGAAAATTAAAAACTATTGTGGATAATTAAGAATTTTTGCATTTTATAATTACATATAGGCAGGTATTATTATTGTGAAGTGTTAAAAGTGATGTGAATAAGAGTTGAAATCAATAATTCAAAATATATAAAAGTTTATGACGATATAAATGTATGAGAAAAAGTGCCCGATGAGCAAAAATAGAAGAAATGTGAAAATTTAAAAAAATCGTCAAAAATAATGGCGCAAACTTGCGCACACTTTTTTTTTTGTTTCTAAAATTAGAGATTCCAAATTTTATTGTGGTAGCAAACATAAATCGTAGACATGCTAACCTAACTTTTAAAAATCTCTTTTCCTTTTTTTTTGCAAAAAAAAGTGTACAATTTGTTTTTTAGCTTTTGAGCGAATTATTTCAACATGAATATTCAACATATTTTAAATTTTTTTTCTTTTTTAAATAACTTTTGATCAAACCTTTCAGCGAAAAAAAATAATCTTTGTTAAACCTTTATTCGTTTAGCCGCAAACAAAATATCATATAAACATCCAGAAACCGAAAAAAAATTTAAATCTCATATAATTTTCTTCACTTTCCTGAATTTAGCAGGGTCTCAGAGCTACAAATCGCAACTAAAAGTCTTCAAAATTTACAATATAATGTAAAATATTGTTGTCTGTCGAGCTGCGTACTTAGTTCTTTAGATTTCTTAAAATTCAGTTTTGCCTTTTTAGCCAGCTTTTTGGGTGAAATACTCCTCTGTGCGACGTAAAGTATCTCGGTTATATAATAAATAAGCATGGCTTGATTCAGATCGTATAAAGGCTATTCGGAGTATGCCACAACCAACAAATGTTTCAGAACTTCGTTCATTTTTAGAAGCAATTAATTTTTATAGCAAATTTGTGAATAATATGCGCGGCTTAAGGGGTCCTTTAGATGAATTGCTCAAAACAAACGTTAAATTCGATTGGAAACCAATTCAACTGTTTTTTTAAACTAAATAATTTCTTTCTTCAAAATTACTTTTAACACATTATAATCCGTCGAAGAATATAATAGTTATAGCTGATGCCTCAAACTATGGTTTGGGAGCATGTATTCTTCATGATTATGCAGATGGTACAGACAGACAGAATTTTCGAACAAAACTATATTGTATATACGAGAGTATTCAAGGGTAATAACAACTTTATACGATAACTCCTTAGAGTAAAATCGGCTTGATAACCGCTTCGAGTAGCCAGTTTAAAATCCTTGGGTTCATTCCCCAAATGGCTTTCCTACATACGTATATTGCCGTATTGGCCGTAGACGATCTAGCCGGGATGTTCATCTTCCAGCCTAATTTACTATCTAAGATTATGCCTAAATATTTCGCGCTCTCAGATAGAGTAAGTGGTATTCCGTTCAATGTGGGCAACCTAAAGGATGGAATCTTGTACTTCCTAGAGTATAGTACAAGTTCGGTTTTGGTTGAATTGACACTCTGCTCTGTTCTCTCCAGAAGTAGATCACCCTGAGTGCCGTCTGCAATCTTTGTGTAATACTATCAATATGGAATAATGCCATCCGGTCCTGGAGATTTATAAGAACGGAAGCTTTTGATCGCCTAGAGCAGCCTATCCGTATCAATTTTTACGGCAGTCGGTGTGTGGCACATCTGAATGGGATAATGTTGCGATCCCGTAGTTGATCCACACACTGGAAAGTGGGTGTCCATCAGGACTCCCAGTGACTCATGTGCACTGGTTGTCAAAGTTTCGTATAATTTCTGAACTTATCCCGGAATTGACGTAAGTTCTTTACGTACCTTGCTAGTCTCGGAAAAACTCTCAATGCCACTGCAGAAGCCTTTCCAAGATTTTCGTTTTGGGTTCCTTACCTGATTTTTAAATTTGTTCACAGAAGACTTGTAGAGTGACCAGTTCCCTGACCTCTTAGCTTTACCATTGTTCATCCATGGCTCTTGGACTAAAGCGATGTCCTCACCTCGCTCTGCGAGGCGAAGATATAATGCAGCGGTTGCTGCCTTAGAGTGGTGGAAATTAATCTGAATCGTCCTCACCACCTTTATCTGTGTCATAAATACCGGTGACGTCAATATCCTCTGGATCCGAATCCAGAAGAACATCTTCATTCTCCTCCTCAAAACCCAGGCGCTCGAAGAACTCCCCAACCAGACCTAGGCCTGATTGTGTGCTCTCTGTAATGTCAGAGCGTGCGGGCTCGTCTCCTTCATCATCTTTATTTATTAGTGTTGTTTGGCTATCACTATCAGCCACTCCTTTACCTTGCGACCCTTCCAATTGGTCACTGAAAGTTCCGGGGTTGGGTTTGTCATCACCTCGGTAGATGCTCAGCTTGATACGATCGCAACCATTGAAGGTCTTGCCTTGCTTCTTCCGAAGTGCTGACAACAATTCCTTATTCAGAATTACCGCTGCCTTCCTGGTCAGCAGTCGCCGGAGCACCCGGGGCAGGTATTTTTGCTGTACTGGATTCAGCACGGGCCGTAGAGGTTCCAGTCGAGTGGTACCTTATTTGACCACAGCAGCCGCATTTGCTTGTACTGCTGGGACAACATTGCATTCAGCAGGCGCCCCTGCCCACCTCCTGCGACATTTTGTTGTTGATTTTTGTTAGTACTTTTGTTTTATTTGGATTTGGCTTCTCTTACCACTGACTAGCCATTCAGATTCTCAGCACTGTGACCTTCATTTTACAAGTGGGTCAATTTTGGTCCGCGGGTTGGACAGAATCGGCTACCTTGTTTAAAAATTTACAAGCCACTCCCCAGATCCATTTGTTCAATGTATCCATAGTTATGACTGGCATTCTGAAATCTCTCGGGCATGGCACCGTGTGAATGGGTACAATGCTCGAGAGGTTTCAGAAACAGGGGCTGGTTCGCACAACCTAGCAGTGTCTAGTCTCAGAGCAACTGCATAGGAGAATCCACAGAGTCCGGGCCCCGCCCGAACCATGTCATACACCCCGTGATCATTATGGTGGTGTATCATGAACATTGAGCTCGTCCCCTATCCGTCACCTGGGGACGCGTCCGATGGGAGATTGACAACTCCACACGGACCAGGAAGCTTTTATGGGAAAGTTTTGTAGCTTTAAAGTTCAAACATTTAAATTAAAATATCGCCGCACCTTGATATTGACTTAAGGGGTTAGATTTACATATAAACATGTCATAAAGAACCATTTTTTTTTTTTAATTTATTTATTTTTGTATTCAGCAAACCAACGTCAGTTTGAAAGACGTCTATTTTTGAGATTTAATTGTTATAGGGAATTACAAGAACAAGACGCCAATTCGAGACATTAGAAGAATAGTTGGCAAAAGTGTGTCTACAGTTCACAATATAATTAAACGTTATAAAGAAAGAGGCACTGTGTGAAAAAATAGAGCAAAAATTAACGATAGGTGTTCCAGATTTTTACTAAGATTAGTTAAACAAAATCCAAAGTTATCTGCTGTAGACGTTAAAAAAAATACTAAAAAAGCAAAAAGATGTAGAAGTATGTGCAGACGCCGACTTAAAAAAAAACAATTTTCAGGCAAGATTGCCACCGAAAGCCACTTCTTTTCGAGAAAAACCAAAATTTTAGGTTGGAATTTTCCAAAAAGCATCAATAATTGAAGAATGAAGGTAAATAAGAGTTTTATGAAAGTTTTACTTAGTTATATGTCTTATTTACTGATGAAACTAAAATAAATCTATTTGGATCGGATGGAAGGCGTTTTATATGGAGAATGCCCGGTAAAGAGTTACAGGACAAAAATATAAAAAAGACGGTGAAGTACGGTGGCGGCTCGGTGATGATATGGGGTTGCATGTCAGGGGCTGGTGTCGTAAAGTGAAGATTATCGATGGGATATTAGATGAAAATGGCTACATTGACATTTTAAAACGAAATGTCCTTAGTAGTGCTGAAAAACGTAGTATTCGCGATAACTTCATGTGACATGAACCCCATTGAGCATCTATGGGGTGAGCTGAAGAGAAGACTTGCTAATAGATGCGTGAGTAGTAAGGCTGATTTAAGGCAAGCAATTTTGGATGAATGGGAAAAACTTAATCCCAATTATTGCAAAAAATTAGCGGTTTACAAGAAGTTATAAAACACAAGGGCAAATCGACGAAATATTAGTGTTTTTATTTCCAATTTTTTAGCGACCTTAAAATAAGTGTCCCATTTTGAATGTGAGTGCCTTATGAAGAAATGAAACTAATTACTTGTATTTTTTGTTGTTGTTTGTAAAGTAAAAGTTCCAAATTTTTTTATGTTAATTTTAAAACATCACTATATATAAATAAACGATAGTAATCCTATAACAAATTTATCTTTTTTGTGGTTTAGGTATACATTTTTACTTTTTGTCTATATATGGAGTATTCAGTTTTGAGTGTGGGCACATAAATTACGAATTTTGTAGCACACAATATATTTTCTAGTTTTTGTTCAGTTGCGCGCTTATTGCGAACTGAAAACTTGCGCATCATTAATTTTATTGCTGCTTTGTCGACAATTACATATAAAGGAAAGTGCAAATATCGCAATGGCAAATGAATAGTTAGTAAATAATTGCTTTAATGTTTTAATATCATTATTTAAACAAATTTTATTTATTTTTTCAATGAAAATTTCGACTTTCTTGTGGAAGCAAAAAAGTGTTTAAATGTAAAAAAATGCAAAGTGTGTTTGCTTTGTATTGAAACAGTAGTAAAAACGCATCACTGCAATGTGTTTAGACGTTTTGGAACTCACTCTTAATATTAATTTTTTTAATATAAAACACGCTTTACACTTACATACTATTTTTTATTTTTTTTAAGGATAATTTCGATGCACGGACCTCAAGCAATGACAACGTGGATTGGATACGTAACAAGCATTTGGGTAAGAAGGGCGAATTTAGATACTTCTAGATGTGTTAAATTAGCATTGTATTAAAATCATTAAATATTGTATGTTTTGTATATGACACCCGCCAGTTTCTTTTTTGCAACACTAAACAACTATTTATTTGTTTTCACATGTATGTATTTTCTGTTTGTGACCTTATAACAAGTTAAAAATATAACATTAGTGAACGAGAATTATTTTTATTTAAATGTCATTAAAAACAATATTTTATAGACTACATAGGCGATACATCTCTGACATAAATATGGCTAGACGTTAATAAGTTTATTTATGTGAGCAGTTTGTTGTTTATCATATACTAATTTTATCAGATGTAGACTTATATTAAACTCCATACTAAAAGCAGAAGAAAATGAGTGTTTTTGTTCCAGGCATATTCTTGTCAGGTGTAGATTAGCAAAGTGACACAAACCTACCTGGTTGCTACTGATTTAAAATTTTTACACGTTTTGTTCTCTTTGTGAGATTTTGGTTGAGATTGTTTATGTGCTCACAGACCCTTAGGGGTTTGCGTGGGGGCTCTTGATTTAAGCCACTTTCTGGTTTCTATTCCTTCCGGCCAATTAAACCTAGAGTTCTTTCAGAGACTCCTCTGCGAGGCTTCCCTTTCTATTGCTGTCGGTTTTCTACGGTCCTGTTTGATTTTATCAAAATTAGACTTAAAAAATTCACAGAGATCGAAAAATTTCCACTAACACAGAGGCTAATATGCGCAGGTAAGCCTATATTAAAACTGGAGGTCAGCAGGTTTCTAGACTTCGCTGGAGCTAATTTAGCCAGCTTCCTAGTAGAGACAAGACCTAACTAAGAGCATTTTACCGGCCGCCACCAAGAGAAGGTAAAGTAGAACTACTGAACGTGACCCTTATGCTTGCTAGCAGACGATCTATTACAAAAGTAAATTTAATAAAATCATAAAATCGAAAATGGCCTACATACATATCTGAAAAATTAAAGTATGATTTTTTCACAAAAGAACTTGCTGAAAATCAAGCCGTCATTGTCTACTCATCCATTAGCTCGTAGTGTTATTTTAAACACATTGAAGTTAACTGCAATTGACGAACAAATATTTACAGGTATAAACGAATCAAACATGATAAGGCTGATTCCACATAAAAAACGAACAACTTCAATAGTGGTGGTGAGTCTGTAGAAAAGCAAATCATCGCGTTTCTTCTTAAACCGCGTAAGCGCCATTTTTTTCGAAATTGTCTTTTTTGGTTTTTATGAAAGAAAATAATATTTGCTACCAGACTACATTCTCTTAACAACTTTGTATGACAAAAAAATAAAACTATTTTCAACACCTCTTAAGTGCCAAAAAATTAACATTTGCATGTAAAGTGGTTTTTATATTTAAAGTTCGAAATTTTGAAGTCTCAACTACTAAATTTTTGGTAATTTAAATAAAAGAAATCTGACCATTCGTAGTATTTTTGGTAAAGTTTGAAGTTTTTGATAAACATAATATTAAATGTTACTCTGCACACAGAAATTTGTGTTTTCTGTTGGTGCCAAAAGCATGTTGGCGATAGATTTGGCTACAGTTATTTTTAAGTAAAAAAATTTTTAAACAAAAAGGTTCAACACCCTTTAGAGAAATTTTTCCCGTTTTCTAAAAAATGATTGCTTGGCGCTTACCTGGTTTAAGAAGAAATGTGACGAAATGTGTTCTTATTCGCACGTCTACAACATATGTATGTGTAAAGGACAATAAATTAAAAGATCGATAAACATGAATTTTAATAATTCCATTTCGTTTTGGGTAGATGATAAAAGCCGATTACTGATTTTTATTTTCTAAACTTATTTTAATTAATAATGATTTTTTGTATTTACTAAACTTTAATTAGTTTAGTTTGTTCTGCTTACTTTTTACACGATCGATTAAAAACAACATTTTAGTGGGCCTTTTCAAGCTTCCTGTTCAATCTTTTGATCTAAGTCGAAGTATCGATATTAAATCTTAAACATCGATCATAGTAACAGTCGATAATTTTCCATCTCTTTCATCTTGGCCAGATGACACTTGAAATTATTCACTCTATTAAGGCAAATATCGATTAAAACCAGAACGAAGTCCTGGATTAATCAGAATTGCAAGAACGCAATCAGATCAAGAGAGAAAGCATTCAGTACCTGGCGTAGTAACACCAATGCAGATACTGATTTGCTGCGCAAAAGATCGAGATCCCCGTGTGCCAAAGTACTAAGGCGTATTAAAGTGCTTGCTGCTCCTCGTGGCAGTAAGAGTTTTTGGTCGTTCGCTAGTTCCTCAATTTCGACTCTTAAAGGATGGCCAACTATTCACTGATCCGGTTGATAAGGCTAAGCTTATGGCCGAAATATATGCAAGTAATTCTTAAATGCCGGAAAGCAATCAACACCACCCTCTCTCGACAGAGTATCACTAACTATGCCAAAGATATTCTTACGAGCGCGTGAGGTTAAAAGGGTCCTAGCAAATTTCAGCATTAACAATTCTCCTGGGTCGGATGGAATTCCAGCACTAGGCTTGAAGCAGTGCTTTTCAACGCTAGCGCACCCATTGGCAACCCTTTTCAGCACTTTGTATCATGCTGGTAAATTTCCAATGTGTTGGAAGGTTGCTAATGTTACGCCAATCCCCAAAAAGGGTGGAGTCAACAACCCTGATAATTACCGCCCAATTGCAATCTGTTCTGCGCCTTCTAAAATAATGGAGAGTATGATAAATTTTCATCTTGTGAGGTATTTGGAGTCTAACAATTTGTTAAGCGACCGCCAGTATGGTTTCCGTAGGAGTCGCTCTACATATGACTTACTAGCTTTTCTTTCAGAAAAATTGTCCTTTTCCATACACCACTTCGGCGAAAGTAAGGTGGTGGCTATAGATATCTCCAAGGCATTTGATCGCTCAACATAATTCAGCCTCTTGGCAGAGACAAGACCTCTCTAGAAACCTGTTACCGGCCGCCATCGCGAGAAGATAAAATTCGAAAAAAATCCATGTGTTTTACTATGGGGTTTGTCGCATGTCTACACATATTTATGTCATTTGTAGACCCTATGTGGTAGTTCTCTAATTGATAGGGGTATATAGGGTTAAAGGAAAAATGAACAGATATGTATGTATTTACATATATTTACATATTACCAAACACAATAAGAGGACTTAAGAACCTTCTTTTTTATGTTACCACAATACACAATTTTTGATTTTATCTCAAATATGCACAAACGTTTTTACATTTATCAAATTAGATATCAAATCATGCTTGACAAATTATAAACCTAATATCCCGTATTGATAAATTATTTAAATAGCTTGTTATTTAAGAATGTCACCTAAAAAAAATTTAAAAGTTTTGTTGGAAAGTTTTTTTTAAATTATTATTAGCTACATTTACATAACATTAGTTTTTCGAACTTAAATTTTGTTTATTTACATTTCGTACTTACGAATTTAATGCAACTTTTTTCCTTAGCGTTGTGGAAATTATTGTATAATATAAATTTAACTTAATATTTACAAAATTTGTATATAAATTGATCTTAAAATTAATGACTCAATTTGTTTCGTTCGTTGATAACGAAGAAATTACTTGGCTTTTGCATGTGGTTAATAAAACAATGCCCTTATTAGTTTAGATCAATTTGGAAGTACCACCTCTATTTCAAATATATAATTTTTACTAGTTTTATCTAAAACTGTTGTATCAACGTCTTAAGAAATAGTAATAATATGTTTTTATTTATTTATATATCAATATTTCAAATTTTCAATTATAAGGGGAAGAACCTAATTAAAGTTGTTTCACACTATAATACAAGTATTTACGCATTTGAATAAAAGCCACCCTGATATAATCGCTATTTGACATTTTTCAAAAAACTATAAAAACTCATCATGTCAGAGTTTCATGTGAAATTCCCTTAAGGCACATTTATGTATACAACATGTTTAACATTCAAAATATGCAGATCAATGTAAGTTAACGACCGTAGACATTAGCTAAAGGAGGTTTATCAAATTTATCTAAAAATATGTTTTTTGAACTTACTATATGTTTCAAATATGTTTTACGGTTGCTGCTATCATTTGCGGAACATTCCTCTGATGTACGTACGAGAAAAGCAATGTCCCTCCTTCTTAGTCGAATGTAACCAACTTAATTTTATATGTTACGTGCCAGCGGATTTGGATACGTTTCTAGCTTCTTTAAATACTTCGCTATTACTCTGAGACATGTGATCATGCGTAGAATCTTTTTTGTCGCCTTGTGATTTTTTTTAAGTTGGAAGTTGAAGTACCCATAACTGAATTCCATAACATCATATTGGTTTGAGGATCGATTTGTACAGTAGAAGTTTGTAAACTAAGCTGAGTGTAAAGTTTATACCAATAAACCAGTTTTCAAATTACAATTTCAAAACAATTCAAGCCTTCTTCTCAATAAAAAATACTTAACATAATCCCATATTTAATTATTTTATACTAGCGGCCCGCTCCGGCTTCGCACGGGTATAAACTATATAGCCTATGTAATTCACTGACAAAATGATTAAAATCGATCCAGTAGTTTTGATTTATTCATTACTGCCCGTGGCCCGCACGCGTTAAATTTAGAGTAAAACAATTCTTCTTTCCCTAAACCATGAAGATTTCCTGCTATCTTTGGAATATCTAAATTCATACAAAAGATTTTTACTTATTTACTTTTTTACATTTTTACCTATTTATTTTATTTTTACAACAATTAATGTATTACAGAATGTCTTTATATACAACGTTCACAGCTTTCTTGTTATTAGACAAAATAAACATGTTTTTTCTAGAGGTTACTCTTGAAAGCTCATGTGAAAAACAGTCAACGCTCAAATATAAGCCTTCTACGTTGAAGGTTTGACCTTGCGATTTATTAATGGTCATTGCAAATGATGTCTTTACCGGAAACTGTAAACGTTAAAATTGGAAGGATAAAGCCGATGGTATCAGAGGGATTCGGGGAATCAATACATCTTCTCCGGTACCACATCCTGTAAGTATCGTGCACTCTATTATGAAAGTTTTCAGTGATTTTACCAGCAAACGCGTGTCATTGCAAACTTTAGGTTTCTTAATAAAATAACAGGACAGACAACCTACTTTCAACACCATTTTGTGAGGAAGGAGTCCAGACGGGTTCAAAGAGTTTAGAAATTCTGTAGGAAAATGAACAGCTTCTTCCAAGATCGTGTGATACCACACCGTTAGACTTTTTCCTGTGGGGATATGTAAAATCTAAAGCTTATGCGGACAAACCCGCTTCGATTCAGGCCTTGGAGTAAAACATCACGCAAGTCATCGAAAATTGGCCTCAACGGATGGACCATCTGTGACGTAGCAACAAATAGCCAACATTTTTAAGACATAATCTATAAAAATATAAATGCCAAAGAATGTTCTTTCAAATGATAAAAAACATTCTCCATTCAATTTTCTGTGGTTTTTTCATTAAAAAAGTAGAGAACCTCGAAATAAATCACCCCTTTTCGAACTGAAATTGTTAATTTGAATTTTTTATCAACCTTTCTTTAATCGAGACAATGAAAGAAAAATCAATAGCCATCTCCGCCTCCGGAAAGAAAACCCCCAATAGTGTGTCGGCGCATTCCCACCATATTGGCGAATTAACATTGTCAAAATTAAGGCAGCGATGACATGCCTGAACGATGTCCTGGGCCCGCCATCAGTTTCTCCATAACCTTATTGGTCGCCTCCAAAATAGCTTTAATGTGACCTCCGGTGTTTCTTCCACGGACTACTACAGTATTTCTAGAAAACTTCGGCGGTCATCCAAAGTTCATTGAACTTCATTTCGCACAATTCCTTCATCAGTTCATCCGGAGTAATCTTCGAATGAACGCGTTGCACGACGACTTTCCGCATCACATTTTTTCCGCAAGCGTCACCTCGAAACCAGCTTCGGCAAACTGGGCATTTGCGGAAAATCCTTCAACGCCATGGACGGGGACGCCAAGTATAGGTCCAACCTCCCTCACTACCTTTTGGAAATCGTACTTACACGAAACAGTACTGGGCTTAACATGTCCACGGCAGCCCTTCGACCAGCTGGAGTTACAGCAACAGGCCCTGCTCTATCAAGACGTCCCCTAATCCGTCCATTGTCCATGAGGGGAACCTCATACTTAGAGGCATGCGCAAGCACTTGTCGTGCGAGCTTCAAATCACCCCTCCCTCATGGCCTCAAACATACATACTTCCTTCAAGTCGAACACCGTCACATCTGACTTGACGCCCACTGAGGCCCCCGCCTTTTTCCTGTGCCTGGTCTTTCTCTCCATGATAGACACTGCAGTGTCCTTACTGACACTATTTCAAGTCACAGCCAACACATCTGACTAGGCACTCATCATCGCATCAGCCGTACAAATAGAACTACCAGAAGCAGCAGCGGCAGCACTGTGCGTAACCCTCAGTTGATTATATTTTTAGTTTTGATTAAGCTGAGTCCATTTACATCCGGTAACATACGGAACTCTCGAATGACAGGTGGAAGTGCTGTAGTGGAGCTTAAGATCGTATGCATATACTTTTCTCAATTTCGGTTGCATACCAAGCAGTCGGCTTCAGTAAAAAAAATCGAATCAAATTAAGATCTTATGTTTTCTTTACTTAACAGTTTTGTATATGTTCAATAATAAAATAAACACTATTTCAAACGTACAAAATTTGCATTGCTTTAAAGTGGTTTAACACGACGTGTGTTTGTCATATTTTTGTTTACGCAATTTTTATTTATTGTATCAATATAATTGAACTATCAATAATTACTCATATCTTAAGTCTGGACAAAAAAAATGTGTATGTTTCACGGTTACAATAATTTGCGGGTTATCCCTCTGATGTACGGATGAAAGAAGCAGTGTTCCTCCTTCTTAGTCGAATGTAACCAGATTCATTTAGTATGTTACGGGCCAGTGGATTCGGATGAGTTTCAAGCTTTTTTAAATACCTTATGGCAAGTTTCGCTATTTCTGCTTTAACTGATGGCACGTTTAGAGCTCTATGAATGTTCGAGTTTTTTATATACCAAGGAGCAGATGTAATTATACGAAGAATCTTATTTTGGCGCTGGTAGCTGAGGCAGTGCGCCATAATTGAATGCCATAACACCATAAGGGTTTTAGAATTGACTAGAATAATAAAAGTTTGCAATCTAAAGCTAGAGTAGAATTTCTGCCAATTAGCCAGTTTAGTTGTACTGCTTTCAACTTCATTTGTATTAACTTTGTTTCTATGTGGCGTTTCCATGTAAGGCGCCGGTCAAGATGTATGCCGAGATATTTGACGTCTGAAAGCTGAGGTATCGTTTGGTTATTTATCCGAATAGGGGGGCAAGATTCTCTACGCAGTGTGGAAGTTATGTGAGTACATTTTTGTTCATTCACTTTTATTCTCCATTTTTCTAAATTTAATATGTGGTCTTGTAAATATCGTGATGCTACTTCGGGTTTTTCGTGAATGCTCAAAAAAGCTGTGTCGTCAGCAAATGTCGATGTGTGAACTCGGTTACTAGTTGGCATGTCTGAAGTATACAATAAGTATAAAAAGGGCCCCAATATACTACCTTGGGGAACTCCGGCTTCGATTTGCTGGGGTGAGCTCAAAAAATCTCCTTCTTTCACAATAAATTTTCGTTCGGTTAAATAACTATCTAGCAGCTTATATATGCCCATGTTCTGAAAACGCTGCGTTTTCAAATCGCAAATCGTTTTTAAAACGCGAAACGCATTTAAGCATGTTCTGAAAACGAAGCGATTTGCTGGCGTTTTGCCTTTTTCTAAGTTGTGTTCGAACAAATAAAAAACATATGTTTTATAATAACAAAACATAAACATAAAAAAAATTATTCATAAAAATTCGTCAATTAAAAGAATTATCAAAAAATAAATTTTGTTTGAAAAAATTTAAAATTAAACCGACTATTTAATCGCCGCACAGTGGCTGAAAATCGTTTTTCGTTGGCCAAAATTCTGTAACTTTTGAACCAATCAAAATTTTGAAATAATTTTTTTTTAATGGATAGATATTTAGCTCAGCTTGATTCGGTTTTAATTACATTAAAATTGATTGAAGACTTTTTAAGGAATTCATGGTCAAAGTTGAACATTTTAATTTTTTTAACTTTCAGAGTGAATTATGGGTTTATTCTGTGTGTAACATAGTAAAATATCCCTCTAAGATCCAAAAAAGTATATATATTCTTGATCAGTGATGAAATCGAAGACGATATAGCTATGTCCGTCTGTCCATACGTCCGTCTGTCCATCCGGCCGTCCGTCCATTCGCCTGTCTGTATAAACACGATTCAGTCTAAACGAAAAGAGCTAGACCCTTGAAATTTGGTACATATATATCTTGAAGGATAGGGCAGGCTAAGTTCGTAAATGGGCCAAATCGGACCAGGGGGAAAAAATTCCCCTTAGAAGAACTAAACCAACCCCTGAAAAACTACACATTTTTACAAGTTTTTTTGTAAATTTGTTAAGCAAATGAAACATTTTTATGTCAAAGAAGGTTCAAGGTCTTTACCCTGGAGCCAGAAAATCATAAAAATTTATTTTTGGACCCCGCCCCCTTTTTGGGGGCGTTTATATAGCATATTGTATGAAAAATAGTGTCAATAATTAACAAATTGTATTACCTAAGCCTAGATTGCATAAAAAATTAATTTTTAAGCTTTCATGACGAATGGAAAATGTACTCGGATCTTCTGCGCTACCTTCATCTCAATCCCCCCCCCCCCCCCCCCCCAAAAAGCAACAAGGTTAAGCAACAAGAAAATATAATTTTTATTCATTTGACTTAAATATTAATTGCAAATATTCCATATTTTGTTCCGTGCTATTTCTATTCTTTAGTAGTTTTTTGGCTTCTTCATCTAAATCCCGATGGTCCACTTTCCATTGATTTCGAATACTGGATATGAACGGATCTGACGTTGCCAATAATATATTAAATAGATCTTCATTTGTTGAATTCCGTGAAATTTTCCTAGTATTGTGCTCTCTATAAAATATGTAATCCTTGTTCCTTTTTTCCTGAGCCTCCTCTGATAGATCTCCAAGTGTCACCAAATATTATTTAATGACATCTTTACCATGATAAAGGATTTTGGGAACTGTTGCAGATATATTTCTCCATGGGTAGTTAGTTATTTTTGCAGTTTCCTTAGCATAATCTCCAAATTTTCTACAGTCAATTTCTTTTTTACTTCTAGTATTATTTTAAATCTGAAAATAAGGTTGAAATCCACTCCTGTTATTTCAGATGCTGTTTCTGGATCTGAAAAGAATCTTCTTGCGGTATTGCTATCATTTGTATTGCCTGACCCTTGTTTTGGCAGATCTATAATCAGTCCACGTTTGCGATATTCATCTTGAACATGTTTCTTTTTTGAACTTTTTAACTCTTTGTTGGTCACGTTGTTTCTTATTGATCCTGAAGACCCGAAATCCAAATCATAACTGATTTTTAGTATGTGTTCCATAAGTCGTATTCTTGCGTGTAGTGGTGATAATCCTGATAATAATAATAATATGCATCGGTATTATCTAATGATTTTGCTGGGACTTGGTTTAATTGGGTTGATGTTGCTTGGCATATAATGCAGCTGGATGCAGCCTTCGTGTTAGTCAAAGCCTGACCCACTTTTCCATCTATCATTGTCAGGACTAACTGGTAGCTTACTTCAATTTGCTGCCCATCTAACTGTAATTGTAATGGCTGTAGTGCTGTAATTTGGGCCTTGATATCACTAATTTCTTTATTAATAACATCATTTGTTTCTTTTTTGAATTGAAATTTGATTGGCCTGCAGTATTTCGTAGAAGATGGTGTCTCATTTTTCCAAATATCCATTGTTTGCGTTGTACTAGTCGAAGGCTCTGAATCTTCCAAAATCTTTTTCAATCGCAATGGTATAAATGATACCATGAACATATCTGAGTCAGAAATATTTTCACATACAGCTTGTTTATATTGTTTTTGTCCCGAAGAACCATCACATCCCCACTTACAAAAAAGAATTAACTTTGTGTTTCCGTATTTCTTCAATTCATTTCCTGTTATTGATTGCAGCAAGCGTGCGGCTGTGTGATCAAGTAGAGATTGTAGTTGTACCTCTGCCGAAATTGGTGTGATTGTAATAGTGTCCTTTGATGGCAAACAGTCCATTTTAGCAGCGGTTATGTGATGATATGCTTGATATATATTTGAGCCTTTTTCAATCGCACGCTGTCTGAGTTTAATATATTGCTGTTTTGTTAATTTCAAATCCAGAAATAATGCTAATGCCTCCTCATTTGTGTACTGTATTGCATCATTCGGAGTTGGTATACTTTTAAGAATCCGTTTTGTTCTTTAACAACTTTTTCAATGATATCCACTTTTGTAAATTGGTTCTGTGATCGTAATTGATGTAGGAAAGATTCTTTTATATTTGTAGAACCAAAGGCATCGTTAATATCTTTAAGCTTCCGCCTCTTAGATCTATCGCTGCAATTGTCCACTAATGATTTGCGTGGTCTTCCAGCCTTATCTTGCTTTGCTGTTTCTGCAGCGACAGTAAGTTGACCTTCTAACCACTTTGCACTTTTTATATAAAATTTTTGTTTACTGTACATAACTTCTTTGTAGCGTTTTTTTAGTGCTTTGACGAAATTATATAACTGCTCTTGCATTTCGGTGCTACACGAATTTAAGTTTAATTTTATTTTAACGTAACTAAGAACATCTTCCTGATTTTTCTGTCTAAAATACACTTCGGCTAGTTCTTTATAACTGAAGCTCTCCATTTTCTTTTGAATATTTTTATTTGCGTTTGTTATGTTTTATCCGTACACTTAAAGGATTAAGTTATTACTGAGTAATCCCTTAACGAATCCGTACTTTTATAAATTTTTAGATACATGTTCTTCACACACTGATCTTTAATTTTATTGCAGGTAGCGCTTAAATTGAACAAAACTGCATTCATGCGTCAATATGGGGTTGTTTTTTAACTTTAGTGGTTTAATGTCGCAATTATTGTTATAAAATTGTTTATGACTTTGGTTGACCCTAACATTTGATAACAGGTAAATTTAGAAAGAGATCATATGCTTCCTGTAGAGCCCATTGTGATAATTTTATTACTTATTTTTTGCTGATCAAAACAAAGCCATTAAACCCTTTCGAAGGTATTATATTTATTTTTTTTAGTAATTCATTAAAATGAAAAAAGTGTTCTACAGGCGGCTCGTGGCGGGTGCAAAAGTATATATAGCCTTAAAGAGGACAATTTCACCTTTCTCGTGGTTGTATACGTTTCTTGTTCCCTTTTGTTCCCTAGAAGTTCTATTCCACTAAAGTTTAAATTTGAGGAAAATATAGTAGTTTCATAAATATTTCATAACGCCCCTAATATTAAACGCTAGAGCTGTGTCTACTTACAACAACTAAAGACAATAATCCTACCAACATTATAAAAAAAAACCGCAGAACATTATCGATGATAGCTTGCGAGTAGTAACCATTTAATTTTGATAAAAAACCAAAGAAAAACACCTTTTTCTGAAATTAAAAAAAAAAGTTGAGTTTGACAGCATGCCACGCCCACAATTATCAATATTTTAACATAACTTTTTGGCTACCTTAATTTGGATATATTAACTACAAAATGACGTAAAAAATTTAAAAATCGGTGACAAAAAAAAAATTTACTTTTGGCCAACGAAAAACGATTTTCAGCCACTGTGCGCCGGTTTATAAATAAACAAATGATACCGACAATTGACAAAAACAAAGTAAAATTTTAAATTCCATATTTTTAATTAAAATTGTGAAAAAATGTTAAAAGTTTTTCTTCAAATAAACACAGAACATATTAAATTTTAATTTTACATCAACTTATTTTCTCTTTCAAGTGCAGTTTAAATAAAAATGACCAGATCGCTTCAGCATACACTAACGGTTTGAAAAACTGTTGGCTTAATAAATTCGGATCCATCTTCTTGGCCAGAATTCAAAAATAAAAACGAAAAGAATGAGTGAATTTTTAAAGGGCTCTTGCCATTAAAGGCTGATAATTATTATCCAAAAATTACCCAAAAAAGATATTTTTGTAATCCACATCAGCTTCGTTGTGCAGAAAATGGGGAAAAAATAAAACTTTAATGTTTACAATTCCAGATTTCATTGAATTTTTTTTATTTACATTCCTTGACTTCCTGATTCGAATTATAATTTAAAATAAAAATTCTATCTCTTATATTCTTTTATTTATACTACATAATATGTAACCCTTTTGTAAATATAAGGTGTTCTTAGCGGGATGTTTTCCGAACAATGAGTACTAAGATACTTTCTATATTTCAACCAATTAATGCTTGTGCTAGTCATTGGTGATATGATGTTTTGTTTGTCCCATATATAGTGGGTGAATCATCTGCGGATAATTCAAGTGACGCTTCAACTTTAATCATTTCTGTCGGAATACCCTTAATCACGCCAAAATCAATAACATCAGGTATTTTTTGTCGATCAGTAGGCCAAGAGGTGGGTTGTCCACTCGATATCACATTCGAACGCATTTTTGAAATTGTGACAAACAAAACACGACCTTTTGGAGATATTAGGCGTGATCCCCAAAACGTACGTTTAGCGTTGTAGTCGCCTGATGCTATGAAACAGGGACCTAGTGATTTGTAGAAGTCGCTATACTGACTTTCCGATATTTGAAATCTAGCAGGTGAATAAATCGATGAAATAACTAAGCTTTGATGAAATTCTTCAAAACAAATATTTGTTGCTTGAAGGTAACCCTCACAAAAATCACACAGTAAATAATGTTTGATTCGGGCCTTAATAAGTATTGCTGAGCCTCCACATGCTTTTCCACGGGGGTCCTTAGTATCATATAAAGTATAGCCATTGATTTTAAAAAAGCTATTTGTTGTTAAATGTGTCTCAGAAATCAGCATGACATCAATCTGTTGGTTCTTGAGGAAGTATTCGAGTACATTTTTATGTTGGCGTAAGCCGTTTGCGTTCCAGAAACATATTTTTAAACAGTTCATTTGTGTTAACTTTGTTTCTATGTGGCGTTTCCATGTAAGGCGCCGGTCAAGATGTATGCCGAGATATTTGACGTCTGAAAGCTGAGGTATCGTTTGGTTATTTATCCGAATAGGGGGGCAAGATCCTCTACGCAGCGTGGAAGTTATGTGAGTACATTTTTGTTCATTCACTTTTATTCTCCATTTTTCTAAATTTAATATGTGGTCTTGTAAATATCGTGATGCTACTTCGGGTTTTTCGTGAATGCTCAAAAAAGCTGTGTCGTCAGCAAATGTCGATGTGTGAACTCGGTTACTAGTTGGCATGTCTGAAGTATACAATAAGTATAAAAAGCTATTTGTTGTTAAATGTGTCTCAGAAATCAGCATGACATCAATCTGTTGGTTCTTGAGGAAGTATTCGAGTACATTTTTATGTTGGCGTAAGCCGTTTGCGTTCCAGAAACATATTTTTAAACAGTTCATGGTTTGTTTAGTACCGCCTGCAACATCATAGATTGCATGCGTACCATTTCTTGCATTATGCTGCTCATAGAGCTTATAAAACTGTTTAACGAATGCACTAATGTCTCGATGCTTGCTTCGAGTCGATTATAGTTACCAGATGGTGTTTGTTCTTTAGGTTCTGGGTGCAAATTTGGAGTAGATGTCGGTGTCGCTTTATGTACTGAAGTATAATTGGTTTTTACCATATCTGCGTATGAAACATGTTGTGTTCTTGGTTGGGCTAACTGAGGATAATGAGCATTTGCTCGATATTGTTGGTGCTTAGCAGGAGTATTTAGTTTTTGAGTGGTTTTCCTTACCATGGAAAAAACTGGAAAGCCTCTGTAGTTAGCAGTGTGGTTTCCACCGCAATTGCTACATTTTTTAACTTTCGAGTCATTCCTTGCTTTGTCGCATGGGAGGAACAATGTAGCTCGCCACATACAACGCAACTTACAATAAGCCCTAGTATGACCATATTCTTGACAATTTAGACACTGGACAGATCCTGGACGCTTATGCGGCTCCTCTACAGTTATTTTACAGTGTAACAGGTATTTCAGATTGTAAATGGGGTGCGTTACGTTCTTCTTCAATCTGATATCTCCAGGTTCCAGTTCAACGCGAAATAGTGGTTGGGGGACACGTTCTCGATTACACTTTTTATTTTAAAAACCGCTTTTTTGAGTCTGGCTCTTATTTCAGCTGGATCAACGTATGAATCTACACCTTTAATGACTACCTGTAGACCTTTGCTACTCTTCAGCTGATAGGTATAAAAGTTCTTTTTGCAGTTTTCAAACTCGTTTACTGCTTTACGATAACTGCTTTCATCAATAAATTGCATTTTTGTCTCATCAATGTTACCACGCTTGATTGGAATTACATAAAATGAGTTCTCGCCAATAATTGTAATTAACTTTTTTATTAAGTCGTTCGAATTTTTCTCCCTTAAATAAACTGGAGGTGGTTTGAACGACTTAAATGCCGTTTTATGTTCATTTGTTTCACTATCTAAGATAGCAAAACGATTATGGGAATTTATTCCGTTAGAGTGCTTGTCTTTATGTGTTTTAGACATTGGTGTAAGCTGCGAAGATTTAGGGCTTCTACCTCTTTTTAATACCGTAATGTATCTGTCCATTCCCACTTGGCTTTTTCTACACTATCCATATTGGTTTTGGTAACACTTTGTTCAGAAGGCGACTTGTTTGTAGTTATTTTATTGTCATCGCTTATCAAAAGCGACGAACAAGATTGGGCACATAAAACTGGCGTAGTATTTAAACACAATTTATTTTCAGTTTTTTTGTTTTTATTTAAATCAAAATTGTCTACATTTTTGTTACTTAAATTAAAGAGGCTCATTGGCCCCTATTGTTTTTGTTTTATTTTTAAAGTAGCAAAGTGATAATGCCGTTGTAAAAAAAGAAAAAAGAGAGAAAAAAAATGTTTACAGACAACTTTGTTGTTGTATTAAAAACAAGTTTGTTTTTTTGCTTTGAATTTATTCACACTTTTTGTTTTTGTAAATTTTGAGCTTAAAAAAATCGCGTCCGCACTTATCAAAGCACAAATTAAAACTGTTTGTTATATGACTTGTCAGTTTGATAACCCATATGTAATTTCATGTGTTTCTCAAAATAGGCATTTTACATATGGTTTATAATTTTTGCTTTCAAACGTACATGTGTAATTACATCTGACATATCCTATAATATATAATTTTTCGGCCACACAGTTTTGTATTTCCAACCACAGCTAATGCAAAGATGCAAATATAGTGCTTTTGCCACGCGTTAAGTGCATTTGGTACCACGAAAAACCTAAAATAGCAAAATATAAAGTTGGCATTACAGGATGTCAGATTCTTTGTCACATCACAATAGAACACGCTCTAAATGAAAAATGTCATATGTATTGTACACATGGATAATACACATGTTATGTTTGAAAGGGTTCACACGACGTGTTTAGAATTTACACATGGAAAAATGACAAGTCATATGACAAATACACGCCGTGTAAAACCACTATTATCTGTATTGTTTTTTTTTGGAGGCCTGCAAAATAAAATATATGTTAATAAAAGAGGGATGAAGTGTAAAGAAGAAACTTATGAAAAATAGATGTATGAATGTGTATGGTAAGAGTATTCGTTGCTTTATCTAAAAGTTGTAAAGCATTACCCAATGGATGTGCACCTCATAAATTCTAAGAAGGTTCTTAACTTTAGCACTTGGTTGTTGATTATTATGCTGTTACCTAGAAAATGATTTTGGCATATATGGTGGTTAAGCAAAAAAGGAAATTGCTTATAATTGATTGTTACAGTGGGGGAAGAAGTGGCAAATAACTTGAGTTTTTTATTTAAAACAATTGTTAGATTTTAAAACGTTTGCACATGGTTAATCGCGATATACCAATCAGTCAATACGAGACCCATGCAAACTACTTGGAGGCCGATAAAAAAGCACGGCCTTGTATCTCATCTTAGTCTTACGATACACGCAAACTCTATAAGAAAAACGGAATATGTTTTAAAAATGTATAATCAAATTTATCAGAAGTTGACACTAGGCAAAAGGAAGCTTCCATAGACTGATTTGATTGTTAAACTGCTAGTCCACCAGTTTGTCGGTTGTGATTTTAGCCAAAAACCTTCAGTGTTTTATCGCTTTCCAGCTGGTGTTATTTACCAAAAAACAGTGAAACGGTCAAAACATATTGTTTTAATGTGTTAATTGGTTGTGTCGCGGGAGTTGCTTGTTAACTCAGAGTTGCTTAAAAGTTGTACAATTTTCAAATAAGATCTTTTGAAAAAGATTGTTTCAGCGGGAAGGGTGTCCACTTACAAGCGATTTGCAATGACAGAAATATCGAAAGAAAAAATATGCAACCTTTTAATTTTAATAAAATGAGAGGGAGCTTATTCAGTAAATTTACACTTGAGCAGACTTTTAAGAAACTAAAAACTAAGTAGAACATTAAACAATTACTAACCTTGGCCCTTGTGTAATTGAGAAAGCCTTTTAAAGCATCATATTCATTTTCTCAATTACAGGAAAAGGCAAAAGTTTCACATATGAGACATGAACATTCCGCCCCCTTGCAGGATTGCAATACTATTAAGGAAACGGAATGGATTTTAGTATGAGCAATAGATACAGTTCAATGTATAAATAATGAAAAATATTGAAATATAGAAATAAATCTTATAATATAATCAAATTTATATAAAAGGCAAAAAAACTTTTACCATAGATTTATAAAATACGTAAGTATGTAGGTATAGCCGAATACACAGTATGTATATATATAAAAATTTATAATAGCAATAACAGACGACGGTAATGATTAAAGAAAGTAAAAATTCGTTGTTGCTTAAAGTGGTTGTACATGACGTGTATATGTCATATGACGTGTCACTTTTCCATGTGTAAATTCTATACACGTCGCACATAGGGGTATTTTGCCAATCTAGCCGGACATTACTTTTTTTTAGTTTATATTGGCTCTAAAAATGTACTGAGTGCCCCTAGGTTAATGAAACTTTGCAGAAAAATCTGTTATGGTCATTGGCTGTCAAAGCTATAAAATAGGAAAATTCGGATCAAGGAGAAAAAAGTTCCCGTTGGAAGAACTAATCCTACCTCTAAAAAATGCAAGTTTTTTTTATTTTCCCGTCATTTCGTTTAGCAATAACAACTTTTAAGGTCAAAGAATGTTCAAAAACTTAAAGTTGGATTCAAGAGATTCTTAAATGCCATTTTTAGCCCCGCACCTTTTGTGGGCGGTGATTATTAAAAGAAATAGATTACATACTTCTTAATACCATAAAAATTTATTTTTATGGGCAGGGTGAGGTATTCCTCCAATCCCACCCCCAAAACGTCCCTGTGAAAAAAAACTTTTTTTTATTTTTTTGCCAATTTCCTAAAAATATTCATTTTTAAGCTTTCCAATGCCTACCCAATCCCCGCCTCCCAAGAATATTATTAAAAAAATATTTTTGTAATTTGTTACTTAATAGTATTTTATTTATCGGAAAATAATTAATTTATTCATAGTAATAACTTATTTATGATTGTAACGAAAAATTTTATTTAAAATTATAACAATTAATTTATTTAAAACAACTTCTCCTTTGCACTAACATGATGATGAGTGCCATGGTTCTTCTTCGTCTGATTCTTCAAAGACCTCTTCCGAATCTGAATCCTTTTCAGCGTTAAGTACAGGTGGAAGCATGAAATACATTATCTTGCATCCTATAAAGGACAGAAAATTAATCCCAATGGCCAAGATCCATAATCGCCATAAAGATCATCGATATCGCAGGGGGGTAAATGTATGCGTGATGTTGATGTGGAACTCGTAGTAGGAGCTTGTTTCTTTATGGAATCCAACAGTTCACTTGCTCTGGACAAACCCTTAAGATGAACATTGTACGCATAAAAATATTTACCCATAATGCTCTCTAAATCGAGTTTTTCCTCTAAAGATGGAAATTTTTCCAAAATTACATTATTTAATTTCTTGGGTATGAATAGAAAGTTCATCTTGGGGAATGTCAGAAAAGTACATGTAGAATTCAACTACACGATCAGATGCCCTAATAAACTTATCTAATTCTGACATGTTATGTCCTGGCTTTGGTTAAAAACATTAAAAAATTCCGTAATACGTATATTTGTTTTAATTTATATTATTTATGTATATCAATTTCTAAATTTGATTGAAAGTGTGCGTATGGTTATTATATGTTTTTGAAATACTGAATATATATTTAATGACTAATAACAGAAATAAGTCTGCGATAATTAGTATTTTTTACAAAGAAAAACTTTAAAATGAAAATACAGATGGACTTTTGCAACACTTTATGTTATTGTGTATGAAAAAATTGTACTCCCTTTTACATCGGTTAGACCACTGTGATAATTTATAAAAAGCAAATTATGTTATACCAATGTACTCGAGAAACAACAACTTCTGTTTACAAAAATTTAAAAACAACATATCACTCTTCACTTGTTTTGTTTTAAGATTATATAATTTTTAGGTTTCCGTACCCAAAGGGTAAAAACGAAACCCTATATATATATATATATATATATATATATATATATATATATATATATATTTAAAAAGTTTCTTAAATATGGGATTTTTACTAACTTTGTCTAATTGCGGATATTACCGGGGTTTTTCATTGCAGAGTTGTTATTAATATTATTTTCACTCAAAAAATAATAATTTCTTCTTGAAAACCACTTGCAATCAGGTTCGAAGAACCAAAAAATGTTTCAGCGGGAAGGGTGTCCACTTACAAGCGATTTCAATGAGAGAAATTTCGAAAAGGAAAAATATGCAACCTTTTAATTTTAATAAAATGAGAGGGAGCTTATTCAGTAAACTTACACTTGAGCAGATTGTTAAGAAACTAAAAACTAAATAGAACATTAAACAATTACCTTGGCCCTTGTGTAATTGAGAAAGCTTTTTAAAGCATGATATTCATTTGCTCAATTACAGTGAAGGGCAAAGCTTTTACATGTGTGGCATAAAGATATTTAACATAATGTAATATTTTTTTTTTCTTAAACACTTATTGTTACATAACTTTTGAGAATTTAGGAGATACAATTTATTAATGCTATTTATTGAGAGCTTACTAATTTCTGCTCCATTCTAATGTCCACATACACTTCTTCCAAAGGCCTTTCCATATCATAATTGCCGAGCTTAGCACAATATATTACATGCATAAGTGTTGATCATCCCTAAGTTCTAGTCCACGTAAAAAAAAAGATTCTTAATTAAAAACGTAAGCTAACAACCAACGTGTCGTATCAATACTTCTGAAAGACTTAAATTGAAGTGATTACATCTATTTATATAATAAAACTGTAACAGGACCACTTATGTACATGAAATATTTTTTGAAAATGTTGCTGTTGCAGATAGAAATAGAATTGAAATATAAAACAGCAATTTTTAGAATTTTTTCTGTCTGTCTGTATGTCAAACTACTGGATAAATTTTAATAAAATTTTGTAAGGATTTACCTTAGTATCTTGGTTTAAATATAGGATACTTTTTTCTCAAAAATATCTCATTTCCAAGATAAAATAGAGAAGAGTACGCAATTTTACCGATTGAAAGGTACTGAACCTTTTGTTTTTGAAATCGGGATATTTTAAACACAATTTACAGTACTCAACAATATTTTTAGAATTTTTACACATTTTATCCCGGTATGGGTAGCTATATAAAGAAGATACATAAACTATAACTGAAGCACTACAAAAGAAAGAGTCTTGAAATTTTGTGTGGATTATTTTCAAACCAAAATCGAACAAACTATTGTCGTACGCCTACGTCGGGCGGGCACAGCTAATAAAAGCTTGTGTCAAGTTAAAACAAACTCGCACGATTTCTAAAAATCTCATTAATAGGAACAACGTGAATTTTCTCTATAACAATTATAAGCCCTATAGCCTGGGAGTTAATGCACGCGCAAGTTTTTTATGGAATAAGTAAGTAAGGACCTTTTAGTTTAAGGACATTTTAGTTGAAGTAATTTAATAACGAAAAATCATTCAAATACAACCTAGAAAATTTTTACTCATAGGCAAAGCATTAGAACGAAACAAATTTTTTTAAATGTATTTACTAACTTATTTTACCCGGCGTTGCCTGAGTTCAGTTTTACGAGTCCTTCTAAGTAATCTCAATACAGAAGCAACAACTTTTGAAACCAAATGAGTAGTATCAGAGATTAAACACTTGTCTAGATCTCAACAACAGCAATTTGTAGAAATCAGGCGGTATTGTGCAAGTTTAGAGATTAAAATATACGATCGCTGTAACAAATAAATCTTAATACATTAATTGCCCTTTGCAGGTGACGGGGTAGCCTGAGTGAGACCAAAGGATCAGCCATACTATCCCAATAAAATATTAAGTAAAACATGATATTTTTTTGTTTAAGGGGTACGAATAACTATATCTGTACCAAAAAAAAAAACGAAGTTGACATGATCTCGATCTATTTGCTTTCGATTTCGATTAATTACTCTAAAGTATTACTTTGTTTTGTTGTAGTTTTAATATAGATACAGTCACAGTCACATCCAAAGTCGGGCAGACACATGACGAAAATTTATAATCAAAAATATCTAACCTTATATATGTTATCATAAATACTCTCTTATTTAAAAACAACAAAATAACTTTAGTTCAAGTTCCGTTATAAAATGCATATGAATAAAAAACTGAAAAAAGTCGATTTTCTGTCTCACATTGAAAGTCGGGCAAACAATGTTTTGTACAACAAAAAGGTTAAATATACCGTTGTTTTAAAAAATGTCTGCATTTGTTTTAAAAATTATTGTTCATAGTTGCATTTTTAGTCATTTAGTGAAGTTTATGAAAGTGTTTGCAAGAAAAACCAAAATGACCAGCTTGTTTTTGCTCGTTAGTATATATGTAACGAAGAATTTTGATTTTTCGAGCACTGTAAGTTGGAACAAAAATAACTATTTCCTAATTTTAATTATCAATATTTAGGTATTGTTTACTGACGAAAGTAAATTTAATTTATTTGGGTGTGATAGAAGGGGTAAAGTGTGGCGCAAACCAAACAAAGAGCTTGAAGGCAAGAATTTAAGAAAAACGGTTAAACACGGTGGTGGGTCGGTTATGGTTTGGGGATGCATGGCTTCAGGAGTTGGAAAATTGCATTTCTTTGATGGAATAATGAATAAACATGTTTACTTAAACATTTTGAAAAAAAAAAATTAAAAGAAAGGGTTAGAAAACACGGCATTGAAAGTAATTTCCAATTCTACCAGAACAACGATCTGAAGCATTCGGCTTATGATGTAAAGAATTGGTTGCTGTATAACTGTCCGAAGGTAATTAAAACTCCTGCTCAAAGTCCCGACCTCAATGTCATTGAACATTTGTGGGACGAATTAGGTCGCCGGATGCAGGATAGACAGTGTACTTCAATCGAAGTTTTGAAAAATGCTCTGCAGGAAGAGTGGGATAATAAATCTTGATGTTTGCAAAAAATTAGTTGAATCGATGCCGAGCCGGTTACAAGCTGTCGAGAATCAAAAAGGTGGCGCAACAAAGTACTAACTTTGCAATGTATTTATATTTTGTTAATTTTATATATAGTGCCCGAGTTTAAAAGTGAGACTGAAAAGTTACCTTAGTTAGTTAAGGTTTAGTATACTTTTTATAAAAGATTTTGAATATTTTGCTTTTGTTGTTCTTAAATAAAAGAAATTTTTTGATAAAATAAAAAAAGAAAAATGTTTTTTCTTGCTTCAAGGCATAGATATTGTGACTAGAAGTTTTTTTATGTGTCTACCTGACTTTGTATGTGAGCGACTGTACATAAAATACAAATAAATGTTACAACTATTGTTACTTCATTTTTGAGGAAAAATTATATAACAAAAAATGTAAAAAATGTTGTTACAAATTGTGTGTGTGATTACGATATGAATTTAAATTGGTAGCTAAAAGAAAATTTAAATTAATTTCCGTAAAAACATTTTTTTGATCATATCAAAATTTTATGTTAATTGTTGTTTGTGTAAATAAAAGAAATTTAAAAAAAACTTTGTCTTAAAACAAAACTTTTAAAACTGCATTAAATAGGTTTTTAAGACTAACCATTAGTTAATCAGTTATTTGTATTTTGGCATGTATTTACTTATATATTGTTTACTGCATTTTATTTTTATACTCGTATTATAATGAATTATAATTATTATTTGCATTCCATATTATAATCTTTATGTAAAAAACCAAAAAATATTTATGTACTAATAAATCGAATATATAAACTTGGAATACTAAAATAAAATATAAACCAAATGTATGTATATCTATTGACTTAAAATATTTCTCTATATAATTTGTTGGTTTTGATTCTAGTAATCAAAGTGGAAAAATTGTAAAACCAAAAACCTTTGATCGCTACAGTTGAATCCCATTTTCTTTTTTTAACAGTGAATTAATTTTATTGAAATAAAAATAAAATTCAAATACCTGGAGGCGCTAAAGTAAGTTTATGACATAATGCGAATTGGCTACCATTTTGTTCGAAGTGACGAAAATCAACTCTGTTATAACGAAAAGTTTACTTGAAGATGTAAAATTGATAAGCTTTATATAAGAACAGTTTTATATCGGTCGCAAAACATTTAGCTCTGTTTTATTCTTCAGTGTCAGCTTTCTAGACTTTAAAAGTTTATGGTTTGTTGTGTCAAACGCGAGATTTCAAAAAGCCTCAAAGAGGCTGGCGCCGTTTCCAAAACTGGCGCAATACATGATAACTACTAGTCAGAACTGTTTAAAACTTAAAAACGTCGTTGAAAGAATATAGAATAAGGCAGAGTTTTGGAAAGCGGTTAGGGATAACAAATATCTTTAAGAAGGTTTTTAATAGCCTTATGCGGTTCAATTTGTTTCACAGTAGCGTCGTCTGTGTTTTAACTACAATACTCTCTCAAAAAAATTTTCTGGAAGCCTGATTCCTCTTTTGTGGACGTTTCAAATATACATATCTACCAGTATTTAAGAATTTGTTTATTTTTTTTAAACATTTATTTTGCTCTTCTGACAATAAGCACTATTCTTCAAAAATTTTACACAACCATTTGCGATTAGCGTGGCTGAATTTCGTAGAACAACCTTGAATTTACTTTATTGATTTTAAATCAAATGATCTAAAGTCCAAATTTCAGAGTACCGAAATGTTCGCTACATAAGCATTCGCATACATATTTTGTAATGTCTGCCGACGTATATCATTAACAAAATGTTTTCTTTATTTCTTTCTTCTGCATGTGCGATCATAAGCAGAAAATTATTTTATGTTCATTTATGAGAATTTTTATAAATGTTCAACGTTCATAAATGAACAGGTACATTTATAAAAAAGAACATTAATGGGAAGAAGCTAATTTATCACTCGTCATGTATGTATATTATAAAAAACAAATTGGTACACTCATTCATGTATGAACATAGGCAGAACATATCTTCTTGTTCGTTTATGACAAATATCATGAATGTTGAATTTGGAATTTCTTGAAAAATCCAGATGACTACGATATTAATAAACGTAGCGGATATGCACTATTGACGATAGGAGCAAACGGCGCATACAGCAGTTAGCACCTAAAAGCCACCTGAGTTGCAGCAAATAAAAGTGTAACTTGGTCTAAATGTGACTAAACAACTATTTCATCAAATAATAACACAATATGTAGACCTCTAATATGAGTATTGAGTGCCTAAACCATGTCTAAGACAATGTCATAATGGAGTTTAAAGTTTTTGTTTTATTAGACATCGGGGAAAACAGTAATATTTCAGAAAATTATCAATGGTTTTAAGTTGTGTGGTGGAATAATCAGGCTACTAGTACGAGAGATGACATTTCATTAATTTACAAGTGCTTTAATTGCAACTAAATGAGATTCAAAGTACCATGATGTCACTTAAACTATTTTATTTGTTTTACAATATTAAAATCATTATACACTATTTTATTTTGTATGGTATACACTATTTTATTTGATTTGTCTCCAAATAATATATTGTTAAAAAATAGTGTATATCAATATACGATTTTATTTTGTTATAAATTAATAAAAATAATAAAAATAGTTAGTAATAAAAATAGTGTATATATTTTATACACTATTTTTCTTTGAAATTATATTCAGAGTAACAACTAATAAATAAATCAGTCAAGTACGAATTAGTCTCGCACACGTAGGGTTCCGTACTATATTTAGTACGACTTTAAAAATTAAAGTTGTTGTCTTATGGGGCACCCTTTATTTTGAAAATCAAATCAAAATCATACTCGCAAAAAATTACATCGCTATTTGAACACCCTTTAAATTTTAGGAGTTTTGTTATAACGGCCATGGTAATATACTTTCTATGAAAATATCAGGCGCCTAATAAACATGTCACTGATGGAACACCCTTTAGTAATTAATCATTGTTACAGCGGCCGAAGTACAACATCTACTGTAAACAATTCAGAAGTCTACCTACTACGGTTCAAAAAATAAGGCTATTAAAGTAAAAATCATGTCTCTGTCGGAACACCCTTTAATTTTGGTATTTGTTATAACGGCCATGGAAATTCTATTTCTATGAATATATCAAGAGTCTACCTATTACGACTAAGAAAATAAGTCACTATACGTGAAAAACATGTCATTGTCGGAACACCCTTTAATTTTTAGTAAATGTCATATCGGCCGTGGCAACATATATTCTGTACAAAATTTTAAGAGTCTACCTATACGGTTCAAGAAATAAGGCGTTATACATGCGAGTCACTTTCGGAACACCCTTTAATTTTTATTATTTTTTATAGTGGCCATAGTAATAACCCCCCTGTAAAAACTTCAAGAGTCTACTTATTATCGTTCAAAACTTAGGCCATATACAGGCAAAGCACGTCACTCTCGGAACACTCTTTAATTTTAAGGTTTGATTTTATATACTTGTTTAGAAAGCAAATTTTAAGTGGTTGCCTACTCAATAAATAAAGACATAAAGGCAAATAACACGTCACTTTCGGAACACCCTATAAGTTTTAGTATTTGTTGCTATAGTGACCACAGTTATACACCTTCTGTGAAAATTTCAAGAGCCTACCTATTAGGGCTCAAAACTTAGTCCTTATACATGCAAATCACGCAACTATCGAAACACCCTTTAACTTTTAGGTTTATTTTTTAACCGACTTCAAAAAAGAAGGAGGTTATCTATTCGTCTGAATGTTGCTTTTTTTTTATGTATGTAACCGCAGAACTCAGCCATTTCTGAACCGATTTTAAAATTTTTTGCTTTATTTGAAAGGTTATGCTTCAAGGTTGGTCCCATTTTAAAAACAGTTCGTTATATTAAAAATTAAAGGGTGTCCCCTTACAACATACATGTTTTTTACGTGTATTAAGAACCGTAAAGGGCAGCAAATTAAAATTTTAAAAAACTGCGTGCCGCTATAGCTCCCAACAGCAGAAATTAATAAAAAAATAAATTTAAAATTTAAAGGGTGTCCCCATAGGTGACATAATATGACCTATTTGGGTCTATCTTTTGAACCGTTATAGACTAAACCTTGAAAATTTGACAGAATGTCGACTACTATGACCAGTATAATAAAATGTATAAATACTCAAAATTTTAAATTAAAGGGTGCTCCAATAGTTCATTTAATTTGATGTATATGGCCATACTTTTGAATAGTTGTACACATACCGCTGAAATTTACAAAGAACCTGTAGTGCTAAGTCCGCTATAACAAAAAGTATAAAATTTGAATTTGGAAATAAAAGGGTGTCCCAATAGTTAATGTAATTCTATGTATGTGGCCAAACTTTTGAACTGTTATAGACAGACAGCTGAAATTTACAAGGAACCTGTATTGCAAAGTCCACTATAGCAAGTATACAATTTGAATTTAAAAACTAAAGGGTGTCCCCATAAATTATGTAATTTGATCTATATGGCCCTATCTTTTGAACCGTTAAACACAAACACTTGAAAATTAGGCAGAATGTCCACTACTTTCTCTGGTATGATAACAAATATAAATATTTGGAATTATAATGTAAAGGGTGTCCCAATAGTTCATGTAATTTGATATATATGGTTAAACTTTTTAACCGTTATAGACAGATAGTTGAAATTTACAAAGAATCTTTGTGACCAAGTCCTCTATAACAACAGGTCTTTCATTTAACATAGTAAATTAAAGGGTGTCCGAATAGGTGATGTTATTTGATCTGTGTGCCCCTATCTTTGAAACCGTTATAGACAGAGGCTTGAATGGTGTCCCCATACAAGACGGATGCTGGTGAAAATAACTTAACTTTTAAACAGTAATAGGGAGAGGCTTGCCATTCAATAGTCTTTATTTTTCCCTCTAATTTTGGCGCATCTTTTATTTGGTTTAAATCTAATTCTTACAGATTACTTCTTACATTTTTAGTTTAGAATTGGTGCCCTTCTATCTGTTTTGAAGTCGGTTTTTTTTTGCAAGAATTATTTAGACTTGTCTCTATGGCGAACTAAGTTTTAATTACTGCTTGCATATTTTTAGTGTATTCCTCCTACAGTTCAAGAAATAAACACATTCGTGAATAACACCTCTCTATCGGAACACCCTATAAGTTTTAATATTTGTTGTTATAGCAACCACTGCTATACACCTTCTGAGAAAATTTCAAGAGTCTACCTATTATGGTTCCAAACTTCGGCCTTATACATGCAAATCACGCAACTATCGAAACACCCTTTAATTTTTAGGTTTATTTTTTTTGACTTGTGTCTATGGCAAACTAAGTTTTAATTACTGCTTGCATATTTTTAGTGTATTCCTCCTACAGTTCAAGAAATAAGCACATATTCGTGAATAACACCTCTCTATCGGAACACCCTATAAGTTTTAGTATTTCTTACTATAGCGGCCACAGTTATACACCTTCTGTGAAAATTTCAAGCGTCTACCTATTATGGTTCAAAACTTAGGCCTTATACATGCATATCACACCACTATCGGAACACCCTTCCAAACTTCGGCCTTATACATGCAAATCACGCAACTATCGAAACACCCTTTAATTTTTAGGTTTATTTTTTTGGACTTGTGTCTATGGCAAACTAAGTTTTAATTGCTGCTTGCATATTTTTAGTGTATTCCTCCTACAGTTCAAGAAATAAGCACATATTCGTGAATAACACCTCTCTATCGGAACACCCTATAAGTTTTAGTATTTGTTACTATAGCGGCCACAGTTATACACCTTCTGTGAAAATTTCAAGCGTCTACCTATTATGGTTCAAAACTTAGGCCTTATACATGCATATCACACCACTATCGGAACACAATTTAATTCTTAGATTTATTTTTTTGTACTTGTTTATATAGCGAACTAAGTTCTAATTACTGTTTATCTTTAATGTTTATCTTTAATGTGTACCTCCTACAGTTTAAGAAATAAACACTTATTCGTGAATAACACTATCTCTATCGGAACACCCTATAAGTTTTAGTATTTGTTGCTATAGCGGCAACAGCTATACATCATCTGTGAAAATTTTAAGAGTCTACCTATTACGGTTCCGGAGATAAAAGGCGCTGACAGACGGACAGACATTGTAGCGAAAACTATAGGGTTTCGTTTTTACCCTTTGGGTACGGAACCCTAAAAACAGCGTACCTGCACTTACACAATTATTAATAAAAAATGTTAAATACGCAATTATACGCTAATATTTCAATTAATCTTTTGACCCACTTTGTGGAAGTGGAATTTCAACAAATTTTTACCACATTTAGAATCAATTCTGTAGATTCTTATTATGCAATAAAAAAATAATGGTGTAGATGCGTATACACTTTTATTTGATTGGGGGACGATATGGCATTTTACGAAAAGTATAAATTTGAATCTGTGATATTCAGTTACGCAAAAAGTTTATTTTTTGCGGACCAAATGGTCTCCACGAAAATTTAATGGATGTAAGACGCCTACCGGAAGCATAACACAATCGAATTCATGGTGCAGGATCACTCATGATATGGGCGGTATTTTTTTTATCAAAAGGGAAGTCCAAAATAGGCTTTGTGCTAGGAAAATTTAATGCAGAAATCTACATAGATTTGTTACAAAACGACAATTTAATTTTGCTGATGATTTACAAGGCGATAAATGGACTTTCCAGCATGATAATGTACCGATCCACGTTTTAAAGAAAATAAAGGCGTTCTTTAACTTTCGACAAACTGATATGCTTGAGTGGTCTGATTTGAGCCCAGACCTAAATCCCATCGATGATCTATGGTGAATACCTTCTGCCAAAATATATACATCTTTCAAGCTATATGAAAGCTCGAAACAGCTAAAAACAAAGCCATATTGGTTGAATGGGTCAATATTGATGAGTCCGTCTTAAAAAAATGGTAGAGTCAATGCCCCTCGTGTCAAATTAGTCAGGATACACAAGAGTAACACAACCTCTTATTAACATATATAAAACTGTTATTTTGTAACTAAAATAATATGTATATCTAAGGAATTTAAAGCTTTAATTTTTTTCCATTTAGAAAAAATAGATTAATCAGGTATATTCTGGATTCTACTTTTAAGTAAAAGTAATTTGTATTCACTTCATTTTGACTCTTTGGTGTTCTGCATTATACTTTTTACGTTTCATTTCTGTTTTATTTTTGAACATTAATTCGTAGTAAATTGCCATGTTCTAGAAACTATTTGTACACAAAAAGTAGTAATTTAAAAATACTTTAGAGTTTCATTGTGAAATAAAATAAAAAAATAAATTAATACGATAGAATAAGGTATTTTTATTTGAAATTAAGAATTTAAATATTTGTAAGGAAAAACTTACAAATATTTAAACGCAGGTTGCATTATCGTTACGTTTTGTGTAAAACAATCCAGACCTGGCAAAAATATTTACAAAAGATTACCATGTAAAATTGGAGGAGTTATGGAAAGAGCTTTGAACAGTAATAGTCCTCCAACAGGGGACACTTCTGGTTGGAGAGATGCGAGTTGCAGTCGTTAGTGGACATTTTGGTGGACTATTATTCAACAATTTTCTTCTTACAAAAATAGAGGAAGCTGTTGGTCAATTATGTAGGATTTTCACCGTAATTGAAGGCATTGAAAAGGCACCTCAGTGATCTGTTTTATGAAAATATTACTAGAAAAGCTGTTACTCCGACTCCAAAACATCAGAGAGACAAAACATTGATTTAAACGTCTTGAGAATCCTTATTGCGTTTATACCAGGAATCGCAAATAATTATTATTATTTTATAAATTTTATCCAAAAAATTCATAATGAAGAAGTAATGCCAACATATTGACCACTAATCAACCCAAGAAATTTTCAAATATGACTATTTTTAAGAAGCTTTTTCCAAGTTCTAACATTATTTCAGATATCCCACTATTATAGGTCCATTAAGTACTCCCTGGACCACCATATGTATGTGGTGTGTTATACCAGCCCATCCCCATTTTTCCATTTTGGTCACTAATCTTCCCTTCTTGCTGTTTTGAAAATTCCAATATTTTAGTTCCATAAAGTATCCCTCGGAGCAACATTCACGTCTTTTTTTTTTTAGGTGCAACTTTTCCCAATTACAAGTTGTAGCCTCCAAAATAATTGGATTGATAACACTGGCCAACAAATTAGGCAAAAAATTTTGACTGTGGAAACGAAGCATGTTTTTTAGCTAATCTGGGTGCGCTGAATTCGAATCTGGCAACAAAGTTGGGCCTTCGCGTCCAGTTCGTTTTTTATCGCATGCTGGCAATACTGTAAAATACTGCTGTGTCTATGGGCTAGTCGCGTTACATATCATCATTACGTCAGAACAGAGTGGCTAAAAAGGACTGAATATTCACCAGAAAAACAAAATATTTCAAATAAACCGTTAATTGATCCAAATGACGTTCTTCTTCCACCGCTGCACATAAAATTGGGCCTTTTTAAGAACTTTGTCAAGGCTCTGGACAAAGATGGTGCAGCATTTAAATATTTGTTAAAAGTTTTTCCTAAAATTTCATATGCTAAAATCAAAGAAGGGATATTTGTTGGCCCTCAGATCAGGAAGGTTATGAATGATCATAATTTTTTGCAATGTTTATCGGAAAAGGAATGTGCAGCCTGGGAGTCTTTTAAGTGCATCGTGAAAAGTTTTCTTGGAAACAATAAGAGTGAAAACTACAGACAAATTGTTGCTGAATTATTGAAAAATTGTCATGAACTGGGTGCACAAATGTCACTCAAAATACATTTTCTTCATTCGCATTTAGATTTTTTCCCACAAAACCTAGGTGCTGTTAGCGATGAACAAGGGGAGCGCGCCCATCAAGATTTAATGAAAATTGAAAGAAACTTTCAAGGATTTTGGGATAAAAGTATGCTGGGAGACTATTGCTGGACTCTAATACGTGAAACTGAACCAAAGAAATACAAACGAAAATCATATAACGCTATTCACTTTTGAAAGCTCATTGATTTTTAAAGAAAATAATAATTTTTTATGGAAAAATCCAACAAACGCTTTTTTTTAAATCTCGAAAATCTGACGTGATAGAGAAAAACCATTTACAGAGTAAGATTCGCACAGAATTCAGCGCACCAAATTACACTAGGAACGGTAGTTGGTTGCTCCAGTCAAAAACCTTGTTGGCTAGTGTAATTGAGAATTTAAGAATAACAGTGCTATGTTGACTGCAAAATGAGCTCTGTTAGAAAATATGGTTTTTGTCTCTGCTAGTTAAATCCAAATTTATCTTCACACCTATTAAACCAAACCACGACTTTTGCAGAACACGAAAAATAAAAACTTCTTTGCAAATCGTATTTTACTTTCATTCTACAGCTTTTCTGAATATTTCAAATATTAATATTTCATTTTTATTTCTTTTAACTATAAATTCGAAAAAAATATCTATTCCCAATTTCCCTTGTTCTTTTAATTCAAATTAAAGTGTAAGCATTGCACATATAATTATTTGTCTAAGGTAGCACTAAGTCGCCGGCGAAGTAAAATAATTAAAAATTGGCTAATCCATAACAGGTGATTGCAATGGCGAAAAAGCTTATCATATGTTTAAAACAATTTTTTTATATATGGGGTTTGACACTTGCAAGGAATGCTTAAATGGCTGAACTCGTCAGTGAAATCACCTAGTATTATTTCGCCTTGGGCTATACTAGTCTTAACTTAATACGCCTAAATGATACCAGAGGCGCTGCAACACTGTTATAAAAATAAACATAACGTGCAATTGCAGTGTTTCCGAAAGTGAAGCTTTACCATCTATTCTAACCAACTTTCTTGTCTACTCCTATCCCTTGCCAAGGGAAGTAACGAAGGAATGAAACCTAGAAAGAAAGGCAGGTCAAAATTGGATTGCCAGATTTCGTTCTGGTGAATTTCCACTGAAAAATTTTTACGATCTGGTAAAGCCCACAACTTTGGCCAATCGCCAAAGATTACTTTGTCCATTTATTTCGTTCTTAGCCGAACTCCTTAAATGGTAAAATTTTATAATGAGACTGATAATGTCAAATCTCCTTTAATTCATTTAGCAACGATCAGAAATCTTATAAGCAAGCAGTTTTTTATGAGACGTAGCAAAATTTCATCGACAAATCTGGACAGTTACTTTTAAGCTAAGCAACGATCAGAAATCTTATAAGCAAGCAGTTTTTTATGAGACGTAGCAAAATTTCATCGACAAATCTGGACAGTTACTTTTAAGCTAAAATTTGCAATTTTTCTCCTTTTTACGTTTTGAGGTTTCCTGAATCCATTTTACCTATTTTCGCGATGATGTACATATGTGGGTGGATCTGTATGCCACTATTTTTATGGAGTCTACAGGTTATACCGTTTGACATTTCAGAATGGTATATGAAGATGAGCAGCTACATATGTATGTATATAATTTCTGGGCATAATCGGGAAGGGGCAAGGGGTAGTTTACTTACACCCCAAACCGAAAATAATTAGTTTTACGATTTTTAAACTGGAAATTTGTTAGGTAGACTTTAAAGTTAACTATAAAAGCTAAATATAAAAACTATATTAAAGGAAGTAAAAGTTTCATAACAGCGTCAACCATTCATTCTTCTAATTTTATACTTTTTTGTATGGAAATTAAACATATAATTTTTTTTCAAATCCCAAGACGAATATTTAGTTATTTCACATGAAGACCGTAGTTATTTTTTTTGTATTTTATGTTTTCTGTTGATAAATGTTTACTACGTCATTTTATTTCTACACATGATTGCACTTTTCATTTGTTTTAGCACCTACAAATAAAATTATTTTAAAGATTCTATCTGTACTATTTTCACCACTGATTAAACGTAAAGTGTATTTTTTGTTTGCTTGTGAATCTCATCTTGTATTAAGATTTTTTATTATTAATAAATAATTTTTCTCCTTAAAAAGTTATTTACGCTAAGCCCTCTACAGCTTTAACTGATACAAAAATTACGTCTGAATCACAAACCTCTCCTGGCTACACAGTACAAGACGAATTAAAACAAGTTTTAAGGCAACGAGAACGACGTATTGACCTTGACATCCATAAAACCCTAACAATTTATATTGATCAAAAATCTAGTCCAGCAGAAGTTGAAGCGTGGCTGATAGCCAAAGAATTTTCACCAAACATAATTGAACGTTTTAAAGGGGTCAACGCAGAGGAACTATTTGCTCTAGAGCGAGAACACATATTGGATATTTGTGGCAGTAAAGAAGGAAAACGTTTGGCATCACAATTAAACTTACAAAAAAGTGTTTCAGGAGTAAGTTTGCTTTTTAACACAATTTATATTTATATATAAATATTGCTACGTGGAAACGATGGAATAACTATTAGGTTTAAGGGAAAGTTCTATGTTTTTTCCAAAGAAAAAAATTGTATGGCACCATAACACAGTTTGAACGCAAAACCAGCTCTTCATTGTGTGTAGTGCCGGTTGGTTAATGCATCACTGCACTGCATAATTTTGCGATGTTTTTAATCAGCTTTTTAGCATGCATTATTTGCTCATTGCTTGAATTTACGTAGGAAAAAATTTAAATTGAAAAGTTTTTAATAATAATAATAATAAAATAATATCATTGCAACCTAAACATTAAAAAAATTATGCGCAGAAATGAGTACATGTTTGCTTTTTCTGCATTTGTAGGTGCATAAAAATAGTAATAATGAAGTCATTCAATCTTATATATATTTTATTAATTATGCAGTTGTTAACAATAACATTTTTAAAGAAATCAAAAAACCACATATTTAAAGAAAAATCAAAATAAAAATAAAAATAACTCATACGAGAATGTACTCAATTTTGCACTTTTTGATAACATTTCAAATATTTTGTATTTTAAGTACTTCATCCAGATTTTTCTGCCACTCCGATATTTTCGTCTTTTTACAATTGACCACAAATTCTCAACTATTCATATCTAAAAAATCCGGAAGATTTCTCATGATGGCATACATTTTTTGCAATGGACCAACATGCCAGCATGTACAACAACACAACTATATGATGTTGCTTTCGACGTGCTTAATGTGTATATGAATTATCTCCTGCTATAGGCGCCATGAATACTGTTTACTATCAGAACATATCGGTTTAATTTAGACTCATCTGACCATATTACGATCTTTCAGTCATCAACAGCCCATCTTTCCGATGCATGGCGAATCGTAAACGTGCCGAAACCTTTTTATTTTGAGTTTTTTTCCAAGCTGCGATGTATACAATGCTGTGTAGTCCTCTTCTTACTGTCCATCGACTAACATTAGTACTTATTGCTTCTTTTGACGTTAAAGACTTGTCAGCCCTCTCTTTCTCATCATAAGGTGTGCGGCCCCATCAACGGAGCTAAATTTCGCCGTATCAAAAAACCACTGATTGGCTTAAATTAGGTATTATACGTGATGTATCCATTGTAATATTTACAATCGAATTTTCACGTTTCGCTATATTTGCTTCATTGTTTTAAAAAATATAAACTTTTTCTTTTAAATTAAAAACTAACACTTTATCCTATGTGAATTTATTCAAATACAATTTAAAATAATATTAATAAAACTCAAAATTATAACAGCCAAATCGAAAACTGAATTTAGAATAACGGAGAATTGCAAATGTTCTTACTAATTGAGTGCAAGTGTGAGCAAAATTGAGTACATACGAATAATTTACTTGTTATTCAATTTTCTCTTATTGCTTATTGCCTTTTAATTTGTTTTAAGAACAGTTTTGTTAAGAACTAAATAGGAAAGAACACACAAAAAGAAACTTGAAAATGGCTTCATTATCACTATTTTTATGCACCTAGCAATAGAAAAAATACAAATACGAATATACTGCTGTTATCAGGGTTGTGAGATTTTTTCACCTATTTCGCCAAAATCGACGTTAAAAATCGACAATATCTTAAAACTCGCCAATAATTTGAAAAAAAAAAAATACTTTTAATATATACAAACTATTTTGAATTGTTTTACGTAAAAATTAAATTGTACTTTTCTCGTGTTCACTTCTCATTTTTGTTTTATATAAAAAACAAATAACAAATAAAAAAAAGTATATATTTTTTTATTTATTGTATCTTCAATATATATATATATATATATATATATATATATATATATATATATATATATTATATATATAATATATATATATATACCGGATTTTTTAGATAGCAATAGAAAAATACAAATACGAATATACTGCTGTTATCAGGGTTGTGAGATTTTTTCACCTATTCTTTCACCTAAATCGACGTTAAAAATGGACAATATCTTAAAACTCGCCAATAATTTGAAAAAAAATACTTTTAATATATACAAACTATTTTGAATTGTTTTACGTAAAAATTGTACTTTTCTCGTGTTCACTTCTCATTTTTGTTTTATATAAAAAACAAATAAAAAATAAAAAAAATATATATTTTTTTATTTATTGTATCTTCAATATATATATATATATATATATATATATATATTTTATTTATATAAAACAAAAATGAGAAGTGAACACGAGAAATTACGTAAAACAATTCAAAATAGTTTGTATATATTAAAAGTATTTATATATATATATATATATAATATATATATATATAATATATATATATATATATATATATATATATATATATATATATATATATATATATATATATATATATATATATATATATATATATATATATATATATATATATATATATATATATATATATATATATATATATATATATATATATATATATATATATATATATATATATATATATATATATATATATATTGAAGATACAATAAATAAAAAATATGCAAAAAACATATATTTATATATTTTGTTTTTTATATAAAAAAAAAATGAGAAGTGAACACGAGAAAAGTACAATTTTTACGTAAAACAATTCAAAATAGTTTGGATATTATAATAATTGGAGACCTGTATATTACCCATCCTCATGGCATTTGTGTTCATATTTAAAATATATTTTATGAGTATTTAATTTAGTTAACATATCCAAAGATCAACAGATGAAGACCCCTGTTTTAGTTCATACAATTTATATCATCAAGAAAATATTTTGGTTTGGTTTTTGCCGTTTTAATATTGTATTAGGTAATGTGCACATTGGGTTGAACAATAGCCAAAACAGGTATTAATTCTTAGAAGCTTTTTCTTGAAGTAATATGTTTTTAACAGAAATGGTGGTACCATTTCGAAAAAAAATTAAACATTTTTTACGCGATTTTTTGTTCCTCAGAAAGTTTTGGCTTTTTCACCAAAAATGCACTTTTGAAGATAATAATACAATAAGACAATAATATAGTTAATTTGTTATCTGATGATTATTAACACATTAGATGCCAATGGGATTACTGTCCGCTAATGGGTTAATAACATAAAATGGTTAAAACTTATTAGTGAATATTTTTTTCAAAGAAATTTATGTACATATTTAATCTTCTTTGAAAATTAAAAGTCACAAAAACCTAATGTCTTGATGTTCGTACTTTTTACGAAATTGAGTCTTTTAGTGTTTCCAATACATTTAAAAAAATAAAAAAAAAATTGCAATAGTGTAAAAAAAACGCTTTTACAAGCCAACGCTTTTATATAATTAGATTTTAAATATTACATTTTCTATTATGTGTTTTCCTTCTCCTGTAAAGTTACTTGTGACAAAGGATATGTTTCCTTTAGAAACATGCAAACATTACTCTTTCGTATATTAAATATCTCAACTTAAACATTACTTACGCTATATTTAAAATATACATCTACTTACTGATTTATCTCGTGCCAACACCTACTTTATTTATTTCATCAAAAAATGTTATTCCGCGATACTCGAAGCTATTTTTAGCGCAATCGTGTACTCACATACCGGTTTTTTTTTTTACTAAGATTTATGTTTTTCGCCTCATCTAGGATCTGCAGTCCGGCCTACACCTAAATATAAAACCGTAACTACCAAATCCATTTTTTTTAAAAAGAGTTTTGTTGGTATTTTAGAACACAACGACCATTTACGGATACTTTCACCGTTTTACACGGTAGTCAATTTGTAATGTACTATTTTGCTTATAATTTTCGTTTACTTGGTTATACCCAAAGGTTATCTCGGCTCTTCTGCGGTAATTGTTGGAAAAGTTGATACGACCTTACTTGTTATACCATTCACCACAGCACAGTGGTTCAGAATAAAAATATTTTGGAAATAACTCGGGCTAGGCCGATGCAAATCCTATTAGAACTTGGCATTTCTTTAATTTGATTTTTAAAAAATATACATGGTCTTAAAGGTCTACTTAATACCTATAAAATGGTTTAATCAATAAATTACGTTTTAAAATGAGCGAGTTTCAAGCATTTTAAAATTAAAATATAAAATTTTAATTTCCTCAAATTTTCAATTAGACAATCGATGGTTTCTGGAGAAAATTTATCTGTTAAGTCTTCATCATACATTAGAGATGCTACTAATGAAAAAATGGAAAAGCACTCGTAATATGGCTTGAGGACAATGCACAAAAACTGATTCCCCTAGACGGAAACAATATCAAACAGCAAGCATTATGATTTTATTAAATTATAAAAGACGACCAGCCGTCTCCCTCTACACAATCAATTCCTTAGAAGAGCTACTTATTTTCTGCAAGGACAAGATGGTTGACAGGATTTCTCCAAAGGCATGCGCTTCATAACATAAAAATCAAGGGCGAGATTGCTTCTGGAGATCAGAAAGCTGCGAAAGAATTTCCACTTAAACTTAAAAAAAATCGCAAAAGAGTGCTAATGGTTTTAAAGCTGAAAAAAGATCGAGTCACATTTTTATTTCGCAGTAACGCTTCTGGATATCGGGTGTTAAAACCCCTGCTTATAAATCGGGCACTTAAGCCTAGAGCAATGAAAGGAGTCGATTTTGATACATTACCAGTCAATTGAATGGCCAATAAAAAAGCATGGGTGACGACTACAGTTTTCACGGAATAGTTCATTAAATATTTTGTGCCAAAAACTAGAAAATATATATTAATGAAAAAGACTTAGAGTTTAAAGTTCTTCTGTTAGTAGACAATGGATGCCCGGGTGCATCCTCAGTTGGAAAACCAAAATGTACAAGTTTTGTTCCTGCCACCGAATACCACATCCGTAATTCAACCTCTGGACCAAGGAATTATCGCAACATTTTAAACTTACTACATCAAACGAACATTCCAATACATTTTGGACACTTTGGATAAGGATAAAACTCTAACAGTGATTGATGCCTGGAAAAAGTTTTCGATTAAAGATTGCGTAACACATGCTGCTTTAGTATTATCAGTTTTACGACCATCAACCTTAAACGCATGTTGGAGAACAATTTGGCCAGAATGTGTTAAGAGTTAAAATCATGTGGATCCAAATACAAACGAATATCCCAATATAATTACTTTGTCACATACAGTTGGTGGGTAGGGTTTTGGTGACTTGGTATTTGATGACATTAAAGAACTGCTGGTTGATAAAGTTCTTAGCGAAGACGAAATATTACATTTAGCCTCAGAGAATGCTGCTGTAATAGAGAGCAGTGATAGTGAAGAACCTGTTAAACTTACTAAAAATTTACTTCAATAAAGACTTTAATTTGCAAATAAATTAGGATACCTTTTCGTCACAAACGATCGCAATGTCGAAAAAGCTGAACAATTGCAATGCAAGCTGAATTCTTGTATGGTTCTTTACAAAGAATTATACAAAGAGGTAGCACCAAGTGGCGAAAAACGGCTCATAACAGAGTTCACTGTTAAAAATGTAGATGCCGGAGTGGCAAGAGAAAGTCCAATTCAAAATTATTCCAGCGATGATAGTAATTTTAGACGCATTCGAGTAACTGATGATGACAGCAATTAAATTTATGTTCCTGCATTTATGATGATCATTTTAATTTTTTTTTACCTTAAAAGTTTAATAACCTATTCTTTTTGTTAACAACATAGCTTTAGTTTTTCATAATTCTTTTTAGTTCCTGAACTAGTCATACATTTAATTTATATTACTTTCAGATTAGAGTGCATATCTTTTTTCTTTTCTAACTATACTTGTGCAAATACACATTTTAATATGATTTAATAAAATAAACATGAATATCTACTTGATCTTTAAAAATCCTTGTTTTTCACTCATTTTATTAGGTATCAGAAATAAGGAACCAATCACCTGTTTGTGCATACGATCAATGTCTTTTTTACACGGTTTTTTCTGCAACCAATCTACCGTGTAAAAACAGAATTGGGTGTATACAAATCAAATAGAAATTTTATTCAATTGGCGCCTAATATTGCGCAATAGTTTTAAAAAGTTTCAAACCGACAATTTCAGTACCTTTAAACTTTAAGTTTTTTCACTGGTTTTTCTCCACTTTCTCTTGAAAATGAGATATTTTTGCGGAAGAAAAGTATTTCATATTGGAATCAGCATGCTAAGGTATCTCCTCACAGATAGACTGGCGGAAATGACTTAGGCCGCGATTATAGTTCACAACATTTATTATTTTAGTGCTGTATATTTTCAATTGCTCTTACGATTTACAATACTTATCACATGTGTCACAATTTTAGTTGTCAATGATAATTTACAACGATTATCGTTTACAACATGTAACGCACATCGAAATCTTACAACTGCTTATTAGCTGTTGTCTTACTATCGCGACAAGTTGGAAAAATACAATGTAGAAAGATTTGGAAGTTTTTATTTTTTATTATTTTTGTTAGGCGTTTATGAAAAACTATAACTTAAAATATTTCTTAGAAAAATAACAAATTAAAAGCAGATGGAGAAGCTCATAGAGTTAATGCAACTAAATCCAGATTGGCCGGCGAAAGCTGAAATTTGGAACTAACAAAATGCAGCAAACAGCTGGTTGAAAAACCCCAGTATTAAAACATTGCCGCTACCTCTTTGAGAGCTTCCATCAGCAAAAAATCTAAGTGAGCTACACAGTTTTAGAAGCGGCGCAATGGCAGAACATCGGGTTAATGGTTTTAAGGTATTGTTTAGCAGCAAAAACAAACATCCATCCTTGTTTATACGAAAAATTTATGTATATTTATGAAAAATTGTTATGTATAGTGTATGTATATATCGTTACCTTATCGGAAAGATTTCGTCGAAATTGAGATTTTGATGTAGCTCGCTAGTTTAATTTAAAATACATCATTTACAAGCAAAAATAATACCATTATTAAAAACATGCCAAGTCCAGTTGAAAGAAGCAAAAAAAGTATTTACTAGCGGAGTGGAGTTCGAAAAATAAGCTCTACGATTTTTATGTTAGTGACTGGTGCGCTAGAAGAAATATTCGTCCTCTTTCTACTGCGGTCTTTTATTAAAAATTCTATTCCAAAAATCTGGCTTTGTTTTCTTCTAAAAAAAAGACCTATGTAAAATATGTGTACGATTTTCAGTGAGACATATATCACAAGAAGAATACAATCTTCACCAGAAAAAAAGGAAGAAGCCAGAAATGAAAAAATTAAAGACCGTGATGAAGAAACACATATTTTCCAGCACAAAAGGACCTTTGGGAAAACGAGAAGCGGAAAAAAATTATTTTTTATAGTGACGGCTGTACCTACCAAAATCGAAACACCATAATGAGCAATACCTTGCTGAATTCAGCAGTTCAACATAACATAACGATTGAACAAAAAATCTTGAATTGGTCACACAAAAATGGAAATTGAAGTAGATTGAACATGCAATTAAAAATAGAAATATTGCTATTCCTGCTGAATATATTGATATACATATGCAGAACAGCCCGGAAAAAGCCTGAACCATACGACGTTATATATTAGGACTTTTTGTTTTTTAAACATGTTAACACCTTGCAATTTTGTAAAAGCATTCGGCCTTGACGAGGTAAAGAGATCCCAAGGTAGCGGATATTCGTGCAATTAAATATACACCAAATTGTGAAATAAAGAATAAACTTCGTTTCACCGAAAACTCTACAACGAAAGAAGGAAAATAACGGTAAGAAAATATAAAGACCTGCAATTTTTAAAACTGACCTTACCCAAAGACCATCACCGTTTTTATGAAGATCTCCTCACGAAGCTTCCGCTTAAAATAAATACCCTATTGAATTCAACATAATCGTATAACTTTAAGCAATTGGATGTTCCCTATATCGCAAAAATATACCTTTTTATTATTATTTATTTCTTTTTTTTAACTAATAATTATTATTCTTATTTATTGTTAACCAATTGATATTTTGTTTATCAACACCAAAAAAATAACTACATTCCTGTAAACACCAAAAACATTTACTTTTTTAATAGTTTTATTGAGCTTTTTTGGTTACAGCGAACACAGCTGCAACGAATTATGCTTCATAAGCAAGAGCCCCCACGCAAACCCCTAAGGGTCTGTGAACACATACACAATCTCAACCAGAATATCACAAAGAGAACAAAACATGTAAAAATTTTAAATCAGTAGCATAGAGTGTCTGACAATATTAGACGATATAGTACTTTAAATGTACTTTCACAAAAATGAGTTTCATATTAATTTATATTTTATTTTTGTTAACTTTTTTAATGTTATTAATGGATTAATATTTTGGTTTGAATATTTCTAAGAATGCTTTTTAAAGAATAAAAACTTTGTATTTAAAACGAAATAAAATATGTTTTTTAATTTAATGCTTTTAACTCAAGCAATTGTTTCCTTTGTTTCGCTTCTTGAAATGAATTAATAATCTATTCGATCTCTCATGTTTCATTACTCTCATGTATCCATACTCTCATGTTTCCATTCTCTAACAACAACAAACATTTTTTGAGTTCGATTGCTCGTTTCGCTTTTACAAATGCGAGTAGGAAGACTGTTTGAAAATGTGAGAATGTGTTGAACAGCGTTTTAAGCATAGTCGTGCAGATCTCTAATACCTAGTTCGAAAAATTTCATACAAATGTAAAAATAGTATGTACATATATATTATGTATATTATATGTATATACATATAATAGGTCTGTTCAGTAACTTTCCTAGAAGAAACTAGCAACGAGAGAGAAAAAAAAGAAATTTACATAATTACTCTCCTAAATATGAAAAAGTAAATGAACGTTTTACTAGAAAAAATTAGCAAGTAGACTATGGTGGCGTCAGGAAAGACTTAAAACTAGTACCTTTGCAAACGTAATTGTACTTAAAGGGCAAACATAAAGTAATCTACCGTTGTTAGCTAGAAATATGGCTTTAAAGAAGTTCAAACTGATATTAGCAATCTCAAGGAAACCATACAAATAAATCAAGCAACAAAAATAAAAGCACAATAATTTAATTAAAATTATTGTTTTAAAATATTGGGTAGTTTTTGAAAGAGTTTTTGATGCGTTTAAGCTTTTAAAGTCAATGCTTTTGGTTTGCCAGTGCAAATAAACATTCTTATTTCAAACAAATTTCTATAATATTTACATTAATAATATTCCAAAAAATATGTGTATTGTTCAAAACACAAAATAGTCTATGGTTCAAAATATATTAAAAACTGTACAATACCAATTTTAAAGTCAGAATTGTACCGAAAAAGTACGATTGCATTAAATGTATCTTCCCTGATTTGTTTACTTTTTATTATTTAAAAACAAAAAGACCTAAAATGAAAACCTAAGTTTAAAATGGAAAAACTAAATTTTATTGTTTGATACCCTCGCTAAATTAAAGAAAAACAATACACCAACAAAATTGCATTCACTTTTATATTATTTTAACCACTAAATACTGATTTTTTCCTTAATATTGGAAAAATTTCTTTTTTCATACAATTTTTCCAAAAAATATTTTGGACACAAAATTCCGAACAGCTGATTGACAAATTCTTGCTAGTAAAAATTTTACTAGCAAAAACTTACAAGTAATTTTTTTTCTCTCACATCTTTATTCTCTTGTTTTACTCTCTCGTTTCTAGTTTTTCGAGTTAATGAACCCTTTTCCAGTAACAATTAGTACTTACTTTCAGTTACTGAACAGAGCTATTGTAATTAAGACTACATTTCAAAAAAAAAAATTACTCAGTGTTTGGTAGTTCCAATGGGTTGGAATTGTCACGTATTATTTTCCGGATACTTGCAATGTATAGTTTTGCTGGCCTCATCACAATAAAAAATAATTTAATAATAACGTCCGTGACCATGATTATTAAAATTAATAATTATAAATGTTATAATTATTAATATAAATATTAAATTTTCAAAAGAAATAATTTTTTTTTATTTTCACCTCAACAGTTTGTAGTATACAGAGATGTCTGTGTGGCATACACAACATTTAGATGTTGTAAATCATAATCGCAAAACAAAATTAAGTTGTGTTGTATCCGAGACAACACAAATTTTCTGTGTTGTAAACGATAATCGGACCCTATATGTATAGATTATATACATTTACGAGTATAATATAATTGTAATCATGAAGTTAAAAATCATAAAAGTAAAAAACCGATTGTATATTATTGTTAAATTGAGAAACATAATAGAGTAAACCAATATTTAACAATACTTTGCGGCATGGTCGCATATAGCACTCTTACTTGTTTTAATCAGGGATCGCAAATAATATTTATGTTACAAGTTTCCAAAAAAAAAAAAATATCAACACAGTACAACATTTTTGAGGTGATTGATTCGGGACTCAATTCTGATAATTGTTTATGAAAGTAGCCCCAAAAAGAAGAACTACTGCATCATTCGTTTGGTCATGGTATATCAAATAATAATTTAAAAATTAATTTAAGTTTGTTAGTATCGTATAGGGGAATTTGTTTGTCATAACTCTTTTGTTTGTCATAACTCGAGAACCACTTGTCCGAATAAGCTCAAACAAATTTAAAAAAATTAAGAATTACTTTTAGAGGTCTCGTGAATCCATTTTGACTATTTTCGCGATGATGTCTGTGGGTGGGAGGATGGGTGGGTGTGTATGCCACTATTTTTGTGGAATTTTTACAGGTCATACCGTTTGACATATCAAAATGAAATTTAGTATGTGCCTTTGATATGTGGAGATGAAGAGCTGTATAAATTTTGGGCATAATCGGGAAGGGGGAAGGGGTAGTTTACTTACTCCCAAATTTTGTAAACGCTCTACATATCATACCTTATGATATATCAAAATTCAGTATTTGCCTTGGGTTTATGGAGATGAAGAGCTGTATAGTTTTTGGGCATAATCGGGAGGAGGCAAGGGGTAGTTTCCTTATTCCCTAATTTTGTGATTGGTCATTGCGAAGGAGAAATGCTACAAGATGGAAAAATAGACCAATATAATCATTGTTACGAGGACTTTATTTGCCTGCAATAATTTTTGTTTCTTTGAGTTTTATTAAAAAAAAATAATTTGAAAATTATTTATTAAGTTTTATTTTTTACTTAAAAATAAAAATTTTTTATACATAACAGTTATTTTATTTTTTTTCACATTTTATTTATTGTATCTTCAATATATTTGAATTAAAAATAATTATTAATAAAAAAATTATACTTAATAAGTCCTGCCAGTGCACAGTGGGGCAGAATCAAAATATTTTGGAGGTCATTCATAAACGGCAAGGCCGATTCATCCAAAATTTGACAAGAGTATAAAAGAGAAGTATCTGAACGTAAGTTTTAAAGGTGGGTACCATACATTCTCCAGGGGTGGCGCTATGTGGTCTCAAAGTTGGGAACGTCGCACCTGATAATTATTTTACGAACGAAACGCACCCTATTTATAATTTGAAATATCTGTTACACCGCAAAATAAGCGTAGAGGAACCGCATAAGCGATCAGGACCCGTACAGTGTCTAAATTGCCAAGAATATGGTCATATGGTCGTTGTGTGTGACGAGCTATATTGTTCCGCCTAATGCTACAAAGCAAGGGATGACTCGAAAATTATAAAATGTAGCAATTGCGGTGGAAATCACTGCTAACTACAGAGGCTGTCCAGTTTTTTCCATGGTAAAGAAAACCACTCAAAAATTAAATACTCCCGCTAAGCACCCGCATTATCGAGCAAATGCTCATTATCCTCAGCCCAACCAACATCCCAACATGTTACCAATCATATTTCAGTACATAAAGCGATACCGACAACTACTTCTACTCCAAATATGCACCCAGAACCTAAAGAACAACCACCATCTGGTAACTATAATCGTCTCGAAGCAAGCATCGAGACATTAGTGCATTCGTTAAACAGTTTTATGAGCTCTATGAGCAGCATGATGCAAGAAATGGTTTGCAATCTATGACGTTGCAGGCGGTACTAAACAAACCATGAACTGTTTAAAAATATGTTTCTGGAACGCAAACGGCTTACGTCAACAGAAAAATTAACTCGAATACTTCCTCAAAAACCAACAAATTTATGTCATGCTGGTTTCTGAGACATACTTAACAACAAATAGCTTTTTTGAAATCAATGGCTATATTTTATATGATACTAAGAACCCCCGTAGAAGAGCATGTGGAGGCTCGGCAATATTTATTAAGGCCCGAATCAAACATTATTTACTGCGTGTTTTTTGTGAGGATACGGTCACATTAGGCAAACATTTTCCTAAAATCATCAAATATTTGTTTACCATAGTCTGACCACAAAATAAAATTGATAGGCAAACAACAAAGCAGCTGATTCTTGGCAAACAAAATTATTTGCCGGCAAACCAAAATGTTTCCAATGTGACCACTCATCGGCAAATATTTTTTTCTTTTTTGGGCAAATAATTATTTGTTCTTACAAAGTTTTTGTAAGAGTAATAGGGGCTGATTCCAGCAGAGTTTTTTGCTTTTAAAATTGTATTATTAGCAAATAAAATAAAATTACACAATTTAACACTGTATCTAAAGGCTAACAACGTTACCCTAATATCGCTACAATGTCTGTCTGTCCATCTATTTAAGACGTTTTTTTTTCTCTTGAACAGTAATAGTGTTTAGCAGCTACAACAAATAATAAAATAAAGTATAAAATTATAGAGCGTGCCAATATAGCGGCGTGATATTCCTATATATGGTATAAATTTCTTAGCCGTTATAGCAGACCTTTAAAACAACTACATATGTAAATTTTAATCAAAAATTAAAGGTGGTTCCGGGCATAACAACGAGCATAAGAGCATCCTGGACTAGTTAGTAAGGAGATTCTAGCGAAAATGAAAATCGAAGAATATAATACTTGCAGACTATGCCTGGAAGAGGCTGAGACGTAAATCAGGGAAATTTCGTTATATTTCAAATACCTCTATGACTATTTTTATGTTGCTTAAAACCACTGCAACCACGTTTTTAAAAACTGTTTTTGACTCCTGAAAATTTGTGAATTTTGAGTTGTGACTGTTTGTAATTTTGTGTGCGATATGTATGTCCCTGAACAAGTGCAACATGTTCATACAATCTTTTCTTTAAGCTTTTTTTAATTTTCTTCTATATAAATAATTTTTTCTTTATGTACATATATTTTTTATGTACATACATATTTTGGGGAAATAAATTTATATTTTTGACAATTTAATCAAATATTTTTCTTAGTCCAATATTTTTTCTAGTCTGACCACACGGCAAACATATCTTTGCTTTAGTTTGAACATACAAAAATGAGCAAATAAATGTGCCTAGTGTGACCACACAACAAATTTTTAAATATTTTAAGAAAATTTAAATCAAACACTAACACACAATTTTAAAGCAAACATTTGCCTAATGTGACCTTACCTTTAGTTATTTCTTCGATTTATTCACCTCCTAGATTTCAAATATCGGAAAGTCAGTATAGCGACTTCTACAAATCAATAGTTTCAAAGCATGAGGCGATTACAACTCTAAACATACGTTTTGGGGATTAAGACTAATTACTCCAAAAAGTCGTGTTTTATTTGGCACTATTTCAAAAATGCGTCTGAATGTGATATCAAGTGGACAACCCACCTATTGGCCCATTGATCGACAAAAAATATCGATTTTGGCGTGGTTAAGTGTATTCCGATAGAAATGATTAAAGTTGAAGCGTCACTTGAATTATCCTCAGATCATTCACCCACTATCGTCTATATATGGGACAAACAAAATATCGTATCACCAACGACTAGCACAAGAATTAATTGGTTGAAATATAGAAAGTATCGTGGTACTCATTATTCGGAAAACATCCCGCTAAGAACACCTGAAGCCGTAGAGCGTAGTCTTATTGATTATGACCAAAACCTCAAATCAGCTGCCCAACATTCAACAATAACACGACAACTAGCTCTTGGCTGAAAAAAGAAAAATTCGTATATCGATATCCTCAAAAGCAGACTTAAAGAATGCACGAACCGGCTAAGAGAGATGCTGGATCGCGAAGAGTAGCATCCCTAAAAAACTATTTGGGAGACTTAGACGCAAATCTTCAATCAGATCAATCATTATGGAGTGCTTGTAGACACCTTAAAAGGCCAGTCTTACGTAAGCCTCCCGTGCGAACTACATCTGGAGGCTGGGCAAAGAGTGATACCTAAAAGGCAATTTATTTGCTGGACATTTGACAAGGGTTTTTACCCCAAATATATCGACTGATATATTTGAGTTGCCAATTGTCGAGACTAATGCTGTAGTACCGCTTAGATTTGAATTCGGTGATATTGAAAAGGCAATAACGCATTTAAACACCAAAAAAGCCCTTGGCGTTTATAAAACCAGTAACAAGACTAAGAACGAGGGACATTTCTTCTCTCATCCATACATCAGAGGAATGACCCGCAAATTACACTAACCGTGAAACATACATTTTTTTTGTCCAGAACTGGTTGGACGTCTTAACAAGTATATTTATTTTTTTATAAAAATTGCGAAAAAAAAATATTTTTATTTAAGTTTAATTAGGGCCTTTCTACTTGAGACCAACGATATATAAATACCATTAAATATTTGCAAATAGTAGAAGTATTAAAGTAATAATATACATTTTGTTTATGTATTATATTTTTGCATAATGTATTCATATGTGACATGATAATAACTTTGTTTTTCTATTTTTTTTTTTTCAGTATAAAACAGCACGTTCATCAGAATTACATTCAATTTTAGCCAAAGCTCGTCCAAAATCCGAAAAGAATGCTTTAAACTAAGTAAATTACAAACAAAACATTAATCTATTATACACATTTTAGGAGGCCTTTCTCACATAAAAATTCATTATAAGAATTATTTGTAAAACTTTGTTCCACTTTGCCTAGCGTCCATAACTGATAAATGTACATCATAATAAAAGTCAAACACCAATTTAAAAAGTATTTTAACCGTCCAAAAATAAAAATTTAAGTACAATGCACAGTGGTTTGAAAACAATTATTTTGGACATAATTCGGTATCTCATGAATTTATCTTAATGACAGAGGAAAAGCAGAGATGTTTCTGAGTGGAGCTGCGAACGGACGGCCCCCTACGATAAAGGGGGGCTTATGCGTAAGACCCCGAAGATGGGTACCTCGGGTATATAATTTTTTGGAGATGTAAAAAAAGTTTTACCCCTATTGTCGTTCTCAACTTAACTCAGTTTGGTTGTCTACGAGTCGATCCAATTTTCACACAACCAAATTGTGTTGTAGTATTGTGAGACAAAACTGTTTTTACCAACTTAAAATATCCACTTTGACAGAAAAACCGACAAATTAATGTAAAAATTTAAGAAAATAATTTAAAATGGATATACATATGTGTAGATTTATTTTATGGAGAAGTAAAGGAAGATGCTAATATAGACATACCACGTACAAGGAAGAAAATTCGTGATGGATCTAACCCTCTTGAACTACTAACTGCAAAGTTAAAATATTCAAACTATAACTTACAATCAAAGTAAAAATTTTGTTTGCAGATTTATTAGCTATATCCGACTGAGCAAATACTGAGAAACTTACAATTAACCACAATAAATTTTTCTACTTACGATCTCTCAATTTTTCTGCACTTTATGTCGAAGTAAACTGTAACAGAAGTCTCCCTTTAAAGTAGGGGACAGCTTCACTCAGAAACACCTCTGCTTTGCCTCTGTGAAATTTCATTAAGATATCTTCAGTAGTTCATGAGATACGGAATTATGTCCAAAATAAATCGTTTTCAAACCACTGTGCAATGTAAGTTAAAAAAATATGGAAATTTTCTAACTTCCTGCGCTATAGATGGGAGTTGACACCTTAAACTGACAATTAACAACATTTGAAGAGATAAAAATTGAATCGCTAAAAGTGCAAGCAAAATGCTTTGATTTTCTGAAGATTCGATAAGTTTTCGTCATTTTATTAAACACATCTCATACGAACACATTCATTCGCAGACGGACAAAAGTCACCGCCATTTTTCCTACCACGCCCAGAAAATAAACGAAATACACAATTAGTATATTCAACAATAAAAAATAGTTTATATCAAATTCATTTCTGTAAAAACAAATCTTTTCTCTAAAGCCTGATTTACAAAACGAAATATTTAGTGTTTGTACTACATACTTCTTTTTTGTGGGGAAAAGTCACCGCGTCAGTTAAAGATGGTTTCGTTTATACATGAACTTTGGCAGCAACACTGTATTTTTTGGTTTTCTTATGAAAAAAAAATATTGTGTTTCTGTTTATACATGAACTTTGACAGCTCCACTGTATTTTTTGGTTTTCTTATGAAAACAGAAAATATTGTGTTTCTGTGTAAAATTTTATTAAATTTTACAACTATAACCAGAGTTGGTATAAACTGAAATAAAGTAAGAAAATATAAATTCGCTATTGTTTTGTATAAGTTTTAATATTTTGTTTTCAATTACTTTGATTAAATTCTCATTTTGTTAAGAAATTTTTAACATAATAAAAGGTATTTTCAGTCTATCTACAATTTAGGTTTCCTGATGAGCTAAATTAAGCATTTAGCGAAATGGCCATAGAAACTAACTTATCCCGTAATAATTTATTTGTATAATAAATGGTAAAAAATAGTGTATTTTATATGAATTTTATTTGAACTATTTTTGAATTAATAAATTAATTATTTAGGCTTAAGTTCTTAATTATAAAGAGATAAAGAAAAATTAGATACCAGCAAAGCAGAATGCATTTTCTAGACAGCTACGTCCAACATCAGTACTCTTTGTATCAATCTACCCGGTAGTTTCAATTGTTATTAATTTTCTATTTAAACAAACTTATCAAAGAAATAGAATCTGAGAAATTTTAATTTTACATTATATTTCATAGAAGATAGAGCTTTTTGAAATTGTTTTACACTTGTAAACTCTATTTATTTTTCATATTATACTACCAAGCAAACATTTTTCTTTATTTTAATTCTCTTTATATATTTTCTTTTATTTGAAAATGGTATATATCTGTCTTGCTATAATTTCACAGAGCGGGCACGGCTTTGACATTGTTAACTTCAACACTATTGTGTTAATAATCAAAATATACATTTGTAAAATAAAAATATCTAATTGTTGTTAATTGCTAACCAAAGGATAGCTAATAGCAAGACAGATATATACCATTTTCAAATATGGAAGAATTTTATTTAATTTTTCCTTTTATCTAAATCAAAAAATAAATTTATTATTAACTTCTCCGTTTGTAATGTTTAAGCGTTCGAAATTTTAAACAGATGATATGCTTCTATTTCGGTTTACTACTTAACTCTACTTCAGTTGAAATTTTGCAATTTGGTATTAACAATTACAACTCAACCTGTCAAAAGAGTTTAAGTTGAACTAACATTGTGTTACAACTTTGTTGTGGTATCACCATTTACAACCCAGTGTTAGTGCAGTTAACGAAAGTATCAAAAAATCTTCAGTAACAGTTATTTCAAGAAAATTATTTACGAAAAATGGAAAACGGGTAATTAAAGTTTTTAATTTGTCTTTTTAGTACTTTATTTATTACAGATTTTGAACAAATTTATAGAAAAACTAAAACAACAAAACAAATGTTTGAAAAACTTTTAGAACTGATGGAATGGCATCCCGATACTGGACGAGGCAATTTGGATCCAGCAAATTTTTTCTTCATTGTAGATTGAACTGATTCTAGGTATATTGAAATCGTTGCGACTGCAAGTTACCAAATCCTATCAGCAAGAAATCTAGGTACAGCACCTAATTTCAATACTGGTTGTATAGCTGACACACGCACAGATTTCTTTAAATGGTATTTTATATCAACCAGCAAATAGCATCACGCTTCTTTGCTTAGTTAAACATAACGAATAAATCTGTAAAAATTAACTTATGTTTATATTTATTACTCATTTTAAACTTACTAATTTTTCTTACTTTGGACTGGGAAGTTTAATAAGTTTAACTAAAAAAGATTTATTTTATAAAGTTTCTGTGTTCTTATTTTTACTCGAGCTGTACAAAGACCTGTTAGAGTCCCAGAGCATGCCTGCCTCCTGGTTTTTGTGTACAGTGAGTTTTACCTTTTTATCATTTTTATAAATAAAAGAATTTTCCCCTGTTTTTGGCAGTCTGCAATTAACTGCTCGACCTTGCTCAAATCAATGATCCAGCTCCAGTGCTAATGCTCTGCTTTTATATTTTTCTTTACATTTTTTTTTACAAAAATGTAATTTAATATAATACTAAAATTAATAATTCTAAAAACAATTTCAGAAATCAATAAACTCTTGAAAAACCATTTATGCTTTAATTGCATTTTTCAAGGCCATGCATTATTGCAAGCGAGTGTCATACACATGACACCCAAAAAGGAATAATAAAAAAAGGTTTTATTTTGAATTATATTTATTTTTCGCCACTGAGTATATTGCCCTTTATGTTGCTTATTTGGCATTACTCATAATTTATTTGTGTGCGGTGTGTGGTGGTGTTACACAGTGAAAAATTAATTGAAATATTGAGGTGACATTAAGTGTACACCTTACACCACCGACCTTTAAGAATGAAAATTATTAAGTTGAGAAAATTTTATGAATTTTTAAGAATTTAATGATTTTCAGATTATAGGAGAATTTTCTTAGTGTACTATATTGATATGGTATATTTATATACTTATGTGTATTTATATTATTTCTAAAGTAATTTTACATTTGAATATGATATTTTTACAATTTTTTTTTTTTGCTTATGCTAACATGACTTATAGTATTTTGTAGTAAATTTTATTTTTCTTAATTTTGTTTGTACTTAAGGCTGTTGTTATGATAAATTTTTGGTTTGCCTCTAACGTCTAGTATTGAATTTATTCCTTTGCATTCTATAATTTTATATGGTCCGTGATAAGGACTTTGATTCTTTTTCCTACTTTCTAGTCTTATGAAAACTAAATCACCTACTTCTAAGTTTTCTATATTAGTATGTTTGTCATAGTGTGTTTTAGTTTTTTGTTTGGTTATTTGTAGTTGTTCTTTTGCTTTTGTGATTGAATGTTTAAGCCGGATTTTTAGCTCGTTAGCATAGTTGTCGAGATTGTAAATTGGTGTATTGTCATTAACAATGTCTGTTGGTAAGTATGGTAGTTTTCCGAAAATTAATTCATACGGTGAGAAATGAGTTGAGTCATTTGGCAGGATTGTCTATTACCCAATTTTTATTTATTTCAATTCTGGTACCAGTTATATATTCATTTAAAATTTTAAGCTTTTTTATATTTTTGACGTCATTCATAGACGTTCAGTCCCAAATGTGAAGATGATCAGACTTCTCTTGAGATCTACAGTTCTCCTTGTATGCTTTTTTTTTGGCACACATTCCCCTTGTTATTGCAAACATATTTTTTGGAGTCTTCTTGATTTGTCGGTATCATACTCTTGGACATGTCCGAGTCTAATTTTATTCTAGATAAGGCATCTGCGTTCGTATTTATTTTTCCCTGTTTAAATATTATATCAAAATCGTAGTCTGATAGGTCTAAGCGTATTCTAGTCATTTTAGACGATGGGTTCTTGTGCGCAAAAAGTGAAACTAAGGGTCTGTGGTCGGTAACTACTGTGAATTTCCTTCCATATAGGTATGGCCTAAAAAAATGTATGCCCCAATGTATGGCTAGTAGTTTTTTTCGACTATGGGCTTGTTCAAATCGTGTTTTGATAAAGTTTTGCTAGCATATGATATCGGTAGATCCTTGCCTACTTCTCCTTGACTCAAAATCGCGCCTAGAGCATAGTTTGAACTGTCACAAGTAACGATAAATTTTTCTGTGAAACGGGGGTATTGTAAAATTGGCGGATTAATTAGTTTACTTTTTAACAGTTCGAAAGCTTTTTGACATTCTTCGTTCCATTCAAAAGTTTGGCCTTTCTTTACTAAATTATTTAGACATTTAGTAATTTGGGCGAAATCTTTTATGAATCGCCTATAGTAGTTACAAAAAGTTACGAATCGTTTTACTTCATCACTGTCTTTGGGTACGGGGTACTTTTCTATGGCCTCAAATTTTGAATGATCAGTTTTTATGCCAGCATTTGTTAAGAGGTGTCCCATGTATACTACTTCTGATTTGAGAAATACACACTTGCTGGCGTTTAGTTTGAGATTATATTTTCTTAGCCTTTCAAATACTTGTATTAAATTGCTGTTATGATGTTTTAGACTGCAACCAAATACTATGATGTCGTCGACATAAAGAAAAGCCTGACTGTCTAAACCACTTAAAGCAATTGTCAACATTCTTTGAAAGCTGTTTGAAGAAATTTTTAATCCAAATGGTAGTCTCTTGAATTGAAAATGTCCTTTGTTCGTTGAGAACGCTGTTAAAGGTCTTGACTCTTTGTCCAAGGGTAATTGGTGGAATGAACTTATCATGTCCAACGTTGAAAAATATATTGACCTTCCGATACGATCTAATACGTCCTCTAGTCGAGTCAAAGGGAACTTGTCGTTTACTAGTTTTTTATTAAGTTGTCTGTAATCCACGACCAATCTCCATTTGTTTTTATCATTGCTCCCCTTTTTTGGTACAACTAGCAAAGGTGAATTGTAAGGGCTAACCGAAGGTTCTACGATATCACAGTGCAACACGGAAAAAAATAACCATATACGGACACCACTACGTGATAAAAGACCAAAAAAAAAGACCCCTGTCTCCCAGTTTTGCCCAAAGTCCTCCAGGTTTTTTTTATGGGTTCATTTTTGTAGTTGATTGTTTCCTTGAATTTTGAACGGTTTGCTACCTATGGACCTGAACAGGGTAAAAAAGGTAAAAAAAGTTTTTTGCGATTTTGACCTTGAAGATGAAGTTTTTTTGATTTTATATGTTAACAATTTTTGTTCTTTATGACAAGAGCTACAACTTTGCCTTAGTGAGTATATCAAAATTTCAAACGGTTTGCAAAATATGAGCTTGAGCAAATGATCATTTTTTTTCAAAAATGACATTGAGGCCCCACATCTTTGAGGGCCCATAAAAAAAAACCTGAAGGACTTTGGACAAAACTGGGAGACAGGGGTCTTTTTTTTTGGTCTTTTATGACGTAGAGGTGTCCGTATATGGTTATTTTGCCATGACTTAAAAAATTACACAGTGTGTATTAGTATGAATTAAATTGTCGACTTCCTCGTCTATTTCCTCATGTTGTGTCTGCGGTAGTCGATAACGTTTTATATACATGGGATTCGAATCATTGACATTCAATTGTTGCTTATAGAAATTATTTGTTGAGAGTGATTCGCCCTCAAGATTAAAAATATCTTGATATTCTTTGAAAATATCAAATAGTGCGTCATTGGCTAGTGTATCTTTGGAATCTATATTCAGTACTTTCAGTAGTTCCTGAAAGCGTTTGTTTCCTAAATTTTTCTTGTTTTATGATATTACGTGATAATTACTTAAAGGTTCTGTTTCCAAATTTAAGTTTTTTACTCTAACTTCTTTATTGTTTGCGTTTAAAATTCGTATGTGCGCATGACCTTCTTTAGGTACTATTGAATTCCCCACGAATACTCCATTTTGTATTTCCTTGTTGAATACTACACTGTCCTCTGTTAGTTTTACTTTTACTCTGTGCAATATTTCAGATCTCCCTGGTATTATTATGTTTGCTGTTTCTTCTATTCTTGAATGTATCGGTAGTGTGACCTCTTCATTTTCTACTACGAATGTTATAAGACAAGTTTCAAGGTCTATTTTGCATAGGTATTTTTTTTTAAGTCTTGCCCTAATATCCCGTCAGTTTGAATTCGAAATTTTTCAACCACTATGTTGAATTCATGATGTATTACTTTCTCCCCTATGTCCAGATTTATATGTACTACTCCTTGTGAGTGTATTACATTGTCTGTTATGCCCGTCAAGTTACATTTTATTTTACAGTCGTGATAAAAATCATTTTTTAAGTTTTCAGTTTTAATGACTGATATGTCGGCGCCTGTGTCTTCGATAAAAGTTAAATTGCTTGTTGCGTCGCTATTTCTTGAACTAACCAAGTTTGTCGAATTGCCTGATATTCTAAAAATATTTAATTTGTTATCCCGGAGGATGGGTTTTAATGCTGTACCTCGCCTTCCCCCGGGTGTAAGCAGTTTTACTTATTTAATACATTTATTCTGTTGCCGCGCGTCGAGTTTCTATTATTGCCATCTCGGCTTCTGTTAAAATTATTATTATGCCGATTACTTTGGCCTCTGTATGAATTATTTTGCATTTGCATATTACTGTTGTTGTTCCTAACGTCCTGTGTTTGTGTGCGATTGAAATTGTTGTTGTAATTACCGCGAGCGTTGTTCCGACGATACATGTTAGAATTGTTACCACGATGGTAATTGTTGTGGTTGTAATTATTGTTATGTGTGTTTGTGTTTTGACGGTTTATTCGTGAGTAATTATAATTTTGGTTGCTTTTGTTGTAGTGGCCTCTATTGTTGTTATATCGACCTCTGTTATTGTAAAACATAACTTGACCTTGAGATGGTGTTGATCTCGCAAGTTCCTTAGCTAGGTTTATAGCGTCCGCGAGTGTTTTTGGTTGTGCCACACATATTGGCTGTCTGAAAATGTCGTTCAGATTGTTTTTAAAAATCGTTAGTGCGTATTTTTGATCATTTGTTATGACGTCATTTCTTCTTTCAGTAGTTATAGTGCCTTCTAGTTCTGAGATTCTGAGGGAACTCAGTGCAACTGTTAGGTTTAAAATTGTGTCACTGTAACTTGTGACGTTTTGGTTTCTTTGAGTGAATGAATTTAGCTTACTGTATATGTCCGGTATAGTCATAGGACTCTTGCATATTTTACTCAGTTCGGTTTTTAGTGTTTCGAACGTCGTATGTGAATGAATTTAGCTTACTGTATATGTCCGGTATAGTCATAGGACTCTTGCATATTTTACTCAGTTCGGTTTTTAGTGTTTCGAACGTCGTAATCGGTTCTAAGACTCCTAAATGAGTTTTAATTTTGTTCGAGAGTTTTACTTCTCTAACAAATTCTATGAACGTCTTTTTGGCTTTAGTACTAAGACTTTGGTGTATCAATTCTGTTATCTTAAGAAATGATGTCAATTCTTTGTAGTTGCCAGAAAATTCGGGTACTACCTTGAGTGAAGTGTTTATGTCAAACTCTGCCATTTTTGTTTCTTTGTTTTCTTCAGTATTTTGAGAACTAGTTTGTTCGTTCAGGTCTTTTGTGTTTTTTATTATTTCGTTTCTCAATTCCGTCAATCTTGACTTTCTAGTGTAAAATAAAGTCTGGAACTTTGATTTTATTTCGCCTAATTTGATATACATAATCGATATTTGTCTTTTCTAAAACTCCTAATTTTTCTCTAAATTCTTTAATTTCATTGAGCTTTGTATCAATGGTTTCTAATTTATATTTTTTTTTTTTTTTTGTCCTAGTTTCTTTAAATTTTCTGATACAACAGAAATATTATCTAAAATTTCTATAAATTTTTCCATTAAAATTCGCTTAATTTTTATATATATTTTTAATTGTTTAATTTTATTGAAATTTTGAGAGATAAAATTTAGATTATTTTATTTTTTTTTTTTTTTTTTTTGTAATTAGTTATTTTTAGAGTATTTCCTTACTCCTGCTGATGTGCTTGTGCACATAATTTTTATAATATCTATCTAGCTTGTATATGAGGAAAAATATTGCCGCCGTGAAGAGTACGATGATTACTACATCTGTTGACATTTTTGTCACTGTTGTGGGCTGATCTATTTTTGCCCCGTTTGCAGCTTGATTCACGATGACTTCTTCAAAACGCCACCAACCCATTTTTAGTCCCAACTTTGTTGAATATTAGTGTTTTCTTGGGTTCTTTTTTCTGCTTCCAGTTGAGCATGTTGTTTGGCCGCTTTTACGAAGGCTTCGTTCTTATCTATGGTCTCTTCTGCCTGATTGATTGCGTCCCAAATTCTTTGACCAATATTACCACTGGTTATAGGTGATCTTTTCACTGATGTGTCTTTTGATGATGCTTTTGAAGAACGTCAATTTGATTTTTAACTTCCGTTTGTTCCCACCTCGAGTTTTCAGAACAGTTTTTGTTCTGGGATGGCGACACGGAAAGTGTCCTTATTCGCTTCCTGTCTTCTTTGTAGCTCCTCTCGTTGTAGTGGTTGTGGGCCTACTTTATACTCTTTCATGTGTAAGTTTTGTTTATTCTTGGTCAGAGGGAATCTAATTTTTGTAGTTCGACTAGCGCAGGATCGCCATATAAAGTTTCTGGGGTCTTATTTTTACTCGAGCTATACAAAGACCTGTTAAAGTCCCAGATCATGCCTACCTCCTGGTTTATGTGTACAGTGAGTTTTACCTTTTTATCCTTTTTATAAATAAAAGAATTTTCCCCTTTTTTTGGCAGTCTGCAATTAACTGCTAGACCTTGCTCAAATCAATGATCCAGCTCCAGTGCTAATGCTCTGCTTTTTTTTTTTCTTTACATTTTTTTTTTTACAAAAATGTAATTTAATATAATACTAAAATTAATAATTCTAAAAACAATTTCAGAAATCAATAAACTCTTGAAAAACCATTTATGCTTTAATTGCATTTTTCAAGGCCATGCATTATTGCAAGCGAGTGTCATACACATGACACCCAAAAAGGAATAATAAAAAAAGGTTTTATTTTGAATTATATTTATGTTTCGCCACTGAGTATATTGCCCTTTATGTTGCTTATTTGGCATTACTCATAATTTATTTGTGTGCGGTGTGTGGTGGTGTTACACAGTGAAAAATTAATTGAAATATTGAGGTGACATTAAGTGTACACCTTACACTTTTTTTTTCGTAGAACACCTATGTATATACTTCTTTATATCCAATTAAATTATTTTTTTTTTTTTGTAGTAAAACACAAAACACTTTTTTCTTGTTTCAGATTTTCATATAAAGTTGTCTTTTATCTGTCAAATTTAAGAGTTTAAGTTAGTAACACCATAACAATTTCAACCAAAAAGCAGTTATATTACATAATACTAAAAAAGAATTTGGTTGTGTGAAAGTTGAGTTGTCTCTCGAAATTAAGTTGAGTTGTAAACCGTAATAGGGGTATTAATTTATTTTAGTTTGCGCATCAAGCATCAGCTGTTTTGCATCTCAAACTAATAACTCGTGCTCATCAGATGCAGTGATGCATTTCCGAACAAGCCCTTTATACTTTTGCCCACAAGAAATATGTGCTTCGAATATTTGTTTCTCTAAATACGTCTAAGAAAAGAGTGGTTTTAAAAGAAATGAAGTCGCTATAAACTATAGTTTTTGTTAGGAGTTCTGGAGACCTCCACACAAAGATCAATTCACCATTGTGATTCCCTAATAATTTTCCCCGAAAGAACCACCAAATATTTTAATTAGGATTCATTATCTGATATTAAGCTACCCGGCTTCCATATAAACGCGACTCTATTAGTTTTTGTAAAATACACTTCATTTTGTCTTTCGAATAATTTGTGGGCGTGGCAGCAATTGAAACATTTATACTGACTTGTTTGTGTACTCATATAGAGACTTTAACTTGAATCAAAATGGTACTTTACAAATGCTTCACTTAAAGAATCGATTAACTCCATAGTAATTTAAAGTTAAATTTTTTATAGTTTATAAAATTCTAAAATTTAATGTTATCACTTAGAAGATTTAATATCATTTAGAATATTTAATATATACTTATTAAAAAAAAAGAATTGTTTTAAACAAATAAGTAGAATTAAGAATCGCCAAGGTGTTTTGTATTTACCACTAACAAACAATCGAGAAGTGGATTTAATCTTTTGGTAAATGAGACATCCTTACATAACTATAACATGAGATATACCACAAGCAATCTAATAATCTTAATAAATAAAAAATCTTTTACTATTATCTTTTAAGCAATATCCAATATGAACGATATTTTTATAATAAATAAAAAAATTTTTACATAAAAACAATAGAACAAGGCTTCGATCATAAACGTGTGTATTGCATCAATTGAATACGGCACCTTTAAAAATTGGGGTAAGTGATTAATGAATAGCTGGTGATCCAAAAGTTTAAAGATTAGCAATTAGTTTTTTGTGTATATAAAACTAGCTGTGCCCACATACGTTGTGTGCGTCCTGACAATTGGCCCTAGTCGTTGGCGTTGTAGTTTGAAAACGAAATAAAAACGACAATTTGGCATTTCCGTTTGCGTTAACGAAACTCGTCGTAAATATATCGGGGTTCACAATTTTGAAACGAAGATAGAAACGACAATAAAACGTTCGTTCTCTGTCGTCATAATTGTAGGCAACGAAATTCAAACGACTACAATAAGAATAAAATTAAGTTCGAAATTTTAGTTTTTTAAATGGAAAAACATCCCGCTTATGCTAAGGGTTATAAAACCCTAAAATTTAGTGATTTTTGAAGCGAAACTGCCGAGAAATTAAATCTGTTTGGGCCTCCACTTCTTGATGGATAAGGTTGGGATAAAGTAGAGCTAAACTAAGGAGAAAACTAAACTAGGAGAAAATATCCATTAAAAGGTTTTTTTATTAAAATAAATCAAGATAAGATGGAAGCTCTGAATCCAGAGCAACAGGGGAAGGCTGCTATAAACAGGTGCGATTGTCCCCATTGAAGGAAGCAGTGTCAAACCTGAAATTGAAATTTGAAAAACAAATTACCCCGGAAAGAAACGTAGTGGTATTCACCGACCATGAAGAAGTTAGATTGCTACTAATCGAGTTTCGTACTTAGAATCTGGAATGGCAAAAATGTTAACGTTCTGTCGGAGCATCTTCCAATGTATATTTATATCCATTATATCATCATCATCACTTGAAAAATAAAATTAGTTGTTGCAGATTAAAATTTTAAATTTTGAATTTTTTAACTGATTTCGATCAGCATTGTATTTATTTATGTTTGTGTTGCCGTACTTAATTTTGTCATTTGTAACATTGTCACTTTTATTTTATGTAAAAATGAACTATGTCAACCCTAGGTTGAGTTCGTATTCTCAACTTCCGTTTTAGACACATTTTGAATAGTCTTCTTTTTCTCGGGTATATTTAAAGTCAAACTAATTTTGCCAAAAGGACAGAATTGAGTATGTATTCTTATATTTTAAGTATTTTAAATTGTCTTTACGTTTAATGTAATTCTATTTTAAAGATAATAAAACGCCACGCCACCACTTTTTATCGTACCAATTTCTACAATCAAATTTATTTGCCGCCATTGTTTTATTATTTTTGTGTCCGAATTGACATTTTATTTAACGTTGCTGCCGCATCGTTTTGTTCTACGTTGCTGCCGCAACAATTTTTTATTATTCAATTATATGTACATAATTGACCGCCATTTTTAACTTTGACGAAGTAAAAAAACCTAATGCCACGAAGAAGCGAGAGAAGACAAGAAAACAAAATGTCTGAAGTGGACGAAAATAATGCCGCCAAAGGGAACAGAGCCGATTCCTTAGAAAGCCTTGGTGAGGATGAGAAAACTGTAGTAGAGCAGCCGACTACAGCTGATCTACAAGAGGAGATACAACAACTTAAAACCTCCTTAAAAATGTTGATGGAGAAGTGCCACAACGTTGAGTTATCCCCGCCAGAGCAACAGACAACTGTATCCTATGTACAGGCCAACAACAAAACAGCTACACCGCCTGCCGTAGCAACTTGTCAGATGCCAGCATCAATGCCGCCGATGCAACAATATAGACAAAGTGAGTATAATATGCCACATAATATGTTTTATTTGCCAAACACTGCCGCACAACAATTTGTGCAAACCACAGTTTCTACGCCCCTCATGTCGTCACATAATACCACCTTTGTACAGACGCAACCCACACAAATGTTTTTAAATACAACACCGCGAATGACACCAGGTGTATCCTATAATTATTTGCCGTCTTATTCACACAACGTCGCCATGTCTGTTTCTGCACCACAGGCTGCAGACAGACATATCAATCGTGAATTGCGCAAACTTCATGACCTGCCTGAATTTTCAGGCCAGCCAGAGCATTGGCCCATGTTTATTGTGTCGTACAATGAAACCACAAAAATATATAATTATTCAAATTTAGAAAATTTAATGAGACTTCAAAAGGCCTTAAAAGGAGACGCCAAGTCAAAGGTCGAAATGTTTTTGATTCACCCGGACAGTGTTAATCAAGTCATGCATACGTTGGAATTTCATTTTGGACGCCCACAAGTTCTCATACGAAGCCAAATTGCAAAAGCACGTGCCTTTCCACAAGTAACTGGAAAAAAAATGTACGAGTTAGTTAATTTTAGCACAATGGTATCTAATCTTACAGTGTTTTTAGAAAATGCCGGAGCAATTCCTCATTTGTCTAACCCTACGTTAATAGACGAATTAGTCAACAAACTGCCGCCAACAAAAAAAGAGGAATGGATGAAATATTCCATGCAAAATCTTGGCCAATATCCCAGCGTACGTCAATTCAGCAACTGGTTGCAAGAAGTTTCAACCTACATAGCTCTTGCTGTTGAGACGGAGAAAACTGATGTGTTCTGTAATAAAAAGGATAAAATGAGTCCATCATTTACAATCACTAAGGAAAATCGTAATACAAAATGTTTATTGTGTCAGCAGAACCACAAGTTATTTTATTGTAATACATTTAAGAAAATGACCACGGCCGACAGATGGAAATTAGTAAAAGATAAAAATCTTTGTTTTTGTTGTCTACTACCTGGACACAATTTGCTTAAGTGCCAAACAAAACGACAATGTGGATTGTCTAATTGCACCAAATACCACAGCAGATTACTTCACGAAAGTAATAAATTTAACAATTGTAAAAATGTAAATAAAAGCAAAACATATGTCGATAACAATAAAATGTTAAGTAGTGATGACACAAATTTGATAAGTAAAGAAAAGGAAAACAGTGCTGTCAACGCAATTGTTGATGATGCTGTTGACAAAGAAACATTATTTAAATTTCTGCCTGTAAAATTAAGTGGGCCAAAGGGTTCTATTGATGTTATAGCATTTATAGACGAAGGTTCGAAAATATCACTCATTGAGGAGGAAGTTTCAGCTCAAATTGGTTTAAAAGGCACAACTAGTAAATTGTGTCTCGGATGGATTGGAGGTAAAACAACAAATGAAATATCAAAAAAGGTAAATTTAGAAATTAGAGGCATTAATAAAAATAATTCGTATTTTAATATGAGAAATGTATGGACTACTGAACACCTAAAATTGCCGCCACAGAGTTTGAATTTGGAAAATTTTAAGAAAAAATTTCCGATATTAAATAAAATAAATATAGGAGATTATTTTAACGCAACGCCAAAGTTATTAATTGGTTTACCTCATATAAGGCTGGTTCGCCCATTTGATGTAGTTAATTTAGATGAATGTTTTGCCGTACACAAAACTAATTTAGGTAACATTTTATTTGGCTCCAATGAAGACTCAACAGAAGCAACTGTATGCAGGATAGATGTAGACGTTTTAGATGATATTCATCAACAAATTGCCGATTATTTTACTGTAGAAAATTTTGGCGTACAAAATACTAAAGTGTTAATTTCACGTGATGATGAAAGGGCAGAAGAAATACTGCAAAGTACTACCCAAAAAAACTGGTCTTCAGTATGAGACTGGCCTTTTATGGAGGCAAGACAATTTTGAGTTTGTTGATAGTTACACTCTTGCTATGAAACGTTTACAGGTTTTAGAAGTCAAAATGAGCAAAGATAAAGATTTAGCCAATTGGTATAGAGCAAAGATAGAAGATTATGTTTCGAAATCGTATGCAAGAAAATTATTGCCGAACGAGGTGCCTTGTAGCGATCAACGTATGTGGTATTTACCGCATTTCGCAATTACTAATATTAACAAAGGTAATAAACGTCGCCTGGTATTTGATGCAGCCGCTTCAGTTAATAATGAATCTTTCAATTCGAGGCTAATGAAGGGTCCTGGCAAGTATCAGCCCGAGTCTTTAGTATCAATTCTTTTCAAGTTTCGCCAAAGAAAAATTGCAGTTTGTGCAGACATAAAGGAAATGTTCCATCGCGTAAAAATTCGTGAACAAGATCAGGTTGCGCAGCGGTTCCTATGGCGCGATGGTGACGTCACAAGGCCGCCAGACGAGTATGTGATGCAGGTAATGATTTTTGGATCTGCCAGTTCTCCTTGCTCGGCCCAATACGTAAAGAATTTCAACGCAGGACAATTTGAAAAAACACATCCCAGGGCAGCAACCTCTATTGTTAAGTGTCATTATGTGGATGACTATGTGGACTCCTTTGATAGTGTAAAGGAGGCGATAGCTGTAAGCCAAGATGTCGTAACTATTCATCAGCAGGCAAATTTTGAACTAAGGGGATTCGTGTCAAATGCAAAAGGATTTTCTGAAGTAATGAATAATGATTTATCTCAAGAGAAAAGGTTATACTCAACAAATTTAAGCAGTGGTTTATCATCATCGGAAAAAATTCTGGGAATGTTTTGGTCACCATCGGAAGACAAATTTTGTTTTGTTTTAAAATTTAATAAAGTGCCGGAATCAGTTTTAAACGGAGATAGAAAGCCAACAAAACGAGAAGTTTTAAGCCTTGCTATGTCCATATTTGATCCTTTCGGATTCTTAGCAAACGTTGTAATAGTATCTAAAGTGTTACTTCAAGAATTGTGGAGGTACAAAATTGATTGGGGTTCGCCAATTCCTGATCCAGTGTATGAAAAATGGTTCAAATGGTACAAAGAGCTTGAAATTGTAGAGCACATAACGATTCCTAGGTGTTACAGTGTTTCCTTTAGTGATCCTATGACTACAAGCGACTTACATGTTTTTGTGGACGCTAGCGAGATAGCCTTTGCAGCGGTTGCTTATTGGCGAATATGCACTGAAGGAGTTGTTAATATTGCTTTTGTTGCCGGAAAATCAAGATGTGCCCCAATAAAGCCACTTTCTATTCCGCGCCTTGAACTTCAAGCAGCAGTGCTTGGAGTGAGACTAAGCAAAATGATAATATCGAGCCATGATATTAAGCCAAGGAGCATTATATTTTGGTCTGACTCCAAGACTGTGATAAAATGGATACGATCGGATTCTAGAATCTACAAACAGTTCGTGGCTCACCGCATCTCCGAGGTTTTAGACAGTTCCGACGTAGATCAATGGCGATGGGTTCCTGGAGCACAGAATCCCGCGGATGAAGCAACAAGAGTGAAAAAACCAAAAACATCATGCTGGTTTAATGGACCTGAGTTCCTAAAATCAAAGGTTGAAAATTGGCCAAAGTTGCCAGATGATATATCAGAATATGACTGTAAAACTGAAAGACGATCTAAGTTCATATCAACTGTAAGTGATGTTACAATCATCCCGTTTAACAAGTTTTCAAGTTACTATAGACTAGTCAGAGTTATGTGCTGGGTCATACGTGCAGTAAAAATTTTCAAGGCTCACGCTAACAAAGATAAAATATCAAAATTTCAGTTATATTTGAGCGTTGCAGAACTTAACGAATCAGAATTGTTTTTGTGCAAAGTGGCTCAAGGCGATAGCCTTTCTGAGGAATGTAAACAACTACAGCTTAATAAACCTGTATCAAAGTCAAGCGCCATCTATAAACTAACGCCTTATTTAGATGATGACGGTTTGATTAGACTTTCTGGACGTATCAGCCAAGCTAACTGCGTTTCTAAGTGTACGAGAGAGCCTATTATTCTACCAAAAGAGCACCAACTAACGTACCTAATTATAAAGCAATACCACGTGGATTTTAAACACCAAAATCAAGAGTCAGTTTGTGCTGCTATTCGTTTAAAATTTTGGATTCCGAGCCTAAGACAAATGATAAGACGTGTTAAAGCAAGATGTCAGTTATGTAAGAACAAAAGCGCAGTTCCAAAACCCCCTTTGATGGGTCAACACCCAATTGATCGGCTTTCCCCGTATGTGAAACCGTTTTCATACACAGGCATTGACTATTTGGGCCCGTTTTCCGTGTCGGTAGGGCGAAGAAGTGAAAAACGGTGGGTAGCACTCTTCACATGTTTAACAGTAAGGGCGATTCACCTGGAAGTGGCAAGAGACTTATCAACAGATGCAGTTATATTGTGTATAAGAAATTTTGTTAATCGCAGAGGCCTGCCGGTGCGCATACGTAGCGATAGAGGTACTAACTTCATCGGAGCAAGTAAAGAGGCTTGCGTCATGGATGATACAATAATAGCAGATGAGTGTAGTCGCCGCGGTATTGAATGGCTATTTAATACGCCAGCCAACCCGTCAGCTGGAGGTGCATGGGAGCGTATGGTTCAAGCAGTAAAAAAAGTGTTAGCTTTTACGCTAAAAGAAAAGTCACCTCAAGTTGATACGTTTGTAAGTCTGCTTATTGAAGCAGAAAATTTGGTCAACTCTCGGCCGTTGACACATGTATCAATAGATAGTACAGATCAAGAACCGTTAACACCGAATCATTTCTTACTTGGTTGCGCGAATATGGTAAAAACGCCAGCTGTAGCTGATAAGGTCTGCCTAAGAAAACAATGGCATGTTTTGCAGCAGCTAAAACAAACCTTTTGGAAGAGGTGGGTGCTGGAATACCTCCCAGAATTGACGCGTCGCACAAAGTGGCATCAGCCAATAAAGCCAATCCAGGTGGGTGATGTGGTTATTATATGTGACGATAATGAAACACGTGGGCAATGGAAAAAGGGCATAGTCGAAGAAGTGTTTGTGGCAGCTGATGGACAAGTTCGCTCGGCGGTGGTTAGGACAGCAATGGGCAGGCTAAGAAGACCAGCGTCAAAACTGGCTATTCTCGATGTTAATAGTGAGTCTCCCAGATCGACTCACGGGCGGCGGGATGTTGCAGATTAAAATTATAAATTTTAAATTTTGAATTTTTTAACTGATTTCGATCAGCATTGTATTTATTTATGTTTGTGTTGCCGTACTTAATTTTGTCATTTGTAACATTGTCACTTTTATTTTATGTAAAAATGAACTATGTCAACCCTAGGTTGAGTTCGTATTCTCAACTTCCGTTTTAGACACATTTTGAATAGTCTTCTTTTTCTCGGGTATATTTAAAGTCAAACTAATTTTGCCAAAAGGACAGAATTGAGTATGTATTCTTATATTTTAAGTATTTTAAATTGTCTTTACGTTTAATGTAATTCTATTTTAAAGATAATAAAACGCCACGCCACCACTTTTTATCGTACCAATTTCTACAATCAAATTTATTTGCCGCCATTGTTTTATTATTTTTGTGTCCGAATTGACATTTTATTTAACGTTGCTGCCGCATCGTTTTGTTCTACGTTGCTGCCGCAACATTAGTACTCGCCATATTTTGTTAAAACTTACAAAGAAATAACAAACTTTTCAGAAATTTACAAAAATGTCATAAATAACAACATAAAAAATTGCAGTGCTGCCACAATTTATTAAATTTTCTTTTTGTTTTCGATAAGGTTTCTTCATCATTTCAATATATTTCAAGAATACGAATTTAGGAACGAAACGACGATAAAAACGACATCGACATGGAAACGACTATTAAAATTAAAACGCCAACGGAAATAGGGCCGAATATTTTGTTCGATTTTGCTTTGAAAGTAATCCACACCAAATTTTAAGACCCATACGTGTTTATATAATATAAAGATACTTATCCCTGAATAAAATTCAAAAACTTGTATAAAATTATAAAAATTATTGTAAAGCTCTGTAAAAGGTGTTTAAAATATTTTAATAAAAATGTAAAGTAAAAATACAAATCAAATATAAATTTTATTCAATTGGCTATTTGGAAGTAATACACATTTTGTCATTATTTTAAAACAGCTCCATCTGTTGCGCAACCGTGAAAAATATCCCGCTTTCTTAAATATGAGTGTTCCAATATGTATCTCACTTTTATAAATTTATGTTTTGAAAGATACACATTTTTACGCTTGTGTAAAAAATTTCAAAAAAATAAACAATTATACCTGAAAAAAGGGTTAAAATTGTAAGCGTTCATATAATGATAAAAATTTGTCTTTTGATGCAGAGTTCAGAAAAGTACACACACTGATCAAAAAACTCGCACATAAATGTAAAAAACACAGCTCGAACTAACGAACACAAATTTTTATTTACATAACATTTATGTGTGTTTCTAAATTTTTTACGCAGTCTGAATCATGAATGTGTTTTATTTTAATATTTGGTTGCGTACACGAACACGTACAGTTCAATCGGAACACACTTGAAACACACACGTTCGTGTACAACTTTACTTTAAGTTCGCGTACGGAAAAAACGTACGTGTACGATAGATGTGCGTGTTCATGTTCACAAAATGTACGTGTACGATAAATGTTCGAGTACGTGTACGAAAAAATGAACATGAACAATAGACAGGTTGGATTTTATCTATAGAGGGTATAAAAAATTGTAGTAATTTTTTCTATAGATTTTTGACGACTTATGCTTTTGAAAGTTAAGAGAGTCCATACAGGTGATATTATTCCATTGTACATAAGTATATGACATTATTTTTTGAATGTTGCCTTTTTTGTTATGCATGGAAACATTTTTCTTCAAGACTTTCTTCATTTTTGGAGCAGGTAGTTATGTTGGCAACTGTCGTGAGTTTGAGGAAAAATATGTCATCAATTTTTTAAGTGATTTTACTTTGTAATAATTGCAAAAAAAAGTAAACTTATCCTATTATTGCTAACTCGTACGTCTGTTTTTTTAACCTGAATTTTGGGAACCAATTTTCCCTATAAATGAAATTCATATTTAATGAATAAACTCCTATATAAATCCTTTCCTTGCACTACCATCCATAAAAATCAAACCATGTGCACCAAATATGCAAAAAAAAAATTGAAAACGATTTTTATAACATCATTAAAAACAGGTATAATTATTTTTTGTCAAATACATATTACATTTGTTAAATTTTAAAGTGAATTAAAGACAATTGGAATTATTTACTTTGATTTATGTAAAATGATATATTACAAAAATATCGTCTTGCTGGATTAAAATATGTCTTATTTATTATTAAAGCAGGTTCTTACATTGGATACATAATTACCCTGTGTTGGCAGGTCTGTTTTGTTAATGGTGACTAAAATCTCAAGGTAAATAAATATGTTACAAGTTTCCTTTTAGTTTTTTAATATATGTATGTAACTTGTTTTTTCTAATTCCATTGGTGACATTCCCTTCAAAAAAAAAAACTGGTGCTGGAAACGATGACATGTATCTTTTCATTGTAATCTTCTTCCTTAACTATCTACTTATACTAATAAATTGAAAAAGATGCTACAAATATCTCCAACCACTGCAAACTATTATGTATTACGTTCACCATTTTCTGCTGTTAACGTTACTTGAAATTAAAAACAAAACAATAAGACCAGAAAATAAAAATACATAAATTACTTTATTTAAAATGTTCACTTAATATCCAAAACTAAATATGAAAACTGAAAATAAATTTTCTATTTAAATTCAATTAAACTAAAAATATGTATTTTTATGTAATTTAGTGCAGCATAATTTAATATTAATGATTACGTAGTGGAGTAAGCTTTCGTTTTGACCGAATGTTGGTACGAATACAACGTGAACCAATCCCTTGGCATTTTCGGTCCTGCTTTTTTCTCAAACGATACGAAGGCGTATTTGATTTCATATTTTGAGAATAGCGTGTTATGGGCCAGTTAAGTAAAGCTTTCGGTTTCTATTTCAGGACTTAGATCTCCCGCAAAAACATTATGTGAACTAGTTATCAGAACTAGTGGCACAATTTACCTAAAATTAAAATGCAATTTATTTTCCGTATATATTCATATTGATTTGCTAACCATATTTTCTTTATCGAGAAATAAACGTTTATTCATTGCTGTTAAGGCGGTCGTGGTTCATGTAAAATTTTACAACTTTACAATGAACCCATTTTACTAAAAAATCAACTAAATACGAAGATGCATCAAAATTCTCTACACACATTTTCGGTTGTAGTTATAAATTTTTGTAGCAGATTTTTGCATTTCTTTTACTTATCTAGTATTTTGTTTGATTGTAGACGATTTAGTTCGTTTGCTGACAAACACTCTTATTTATATTTATGAAATATAGTAGTATACTGTTTTAGGTTTTCGTTTCTTAGGTCCTCAATTCCACACTAATCTCTTAGATTTGGTTTGAAATAATATTATAAAGTATCATTATATAAGGCATCGACGGAATAATCTTTTTATTTCTCACCGCCATTATGATGTACAAGAACATTTCCTTATGTTCTGGTTGCAAACGTGCTTTTCGCCGGAGAACCATTTATGTAATGCACATAAGCATCTATGTATATTGTACATCCATTATGTATAAAATTGTTTACCACAAGGAATCAAATAATTTAGACGGAACGCCTCCGCTTCCAACTGCATTTGTGTCCAAATTTTCCTTGAATTCTCTTTAACATTGAGAGTTTTTGAACAAATGCCACTTAAAACACTTTTATTGCACATTTTTTTTCCAACCTTATGATCATGTTGTATTTTTGTAACTTTTAACTGTGCTTTGCAACAATTGTAATATATTTTAATAACTTTTAACGAAATTATTGTACCAGTTTATTTTAAATATTATTAAGAAAATATATTTTTGTTTTTTATGTTTATGTTAGTATAGTGCCATCCCTGTAAACTAAGGGAACACCCTAAAAAGTAATCATTAATATCTTTCGTTAAGTTCTTCTTAATTCCTTTTTGTTCATTATTTTACATTTTACATATAAGATAATAAATAAGACAGAGCGCGCTCAGTTGTTAAAGAACCATCAAATAAAGTGTTTTATTTTTAATAAAAAGAGATTGGCACGACATGGCGACCGTGACCATGAAGACATTCGAAAAGTTATTTGAAGGTCAAAGTAAAGTGAAAATGGTGGAATTAAAAAACTCAATTAACTAAAAATAATTGTTTAACTAAATGCAAAATACATAGAAAAAAAAACTTGAAAATAATTGTTGATAATGTGTAAAGGGTTGTTTAAATTAAATATAAATATAAGAAACCGTTAAAACTGAAAATACATATATGAAAAAATATAAAAAATAACCAAATCTATAAAATTCTACCTCGGAAAATACAAAAAAATAAAACAATTTAAAGAACACAGCAAAACGTTTTTAATGCAGTAAAAACTATCAACATGCATAAAAGCACAGTGAAACCAAAATCTAAAAATTTAAAATGTATAAATAATTTAAAAACAGTTAACAACAGCAATTGAAACAAAAAAAATTCAATCTGTATAAAGAATTTAAAAACAGTTAACAACAACAGCAATTGAAACAAAAAAATTAAATCTGTATAAAGAATTTAAAAACAGTTAACAACAACAGCAATTGAAACAAAAAAAATTAAATCTATGTAAAGAATTTGAAAACAGTTAACAACAAAAACAATAGCAATCATAAAACCAGTTCAACGAAAATTGATGAAACAAAATAAATAGCAAAGAAAAAGAATAATGCAAAAAAAAACAACAACACAATAGAGAGATCCAGAATATTTAGTTCAAAAGAAATAATCATAAATTTGTTTAAAGCCCCTTTCAAACCAGATTCTCCGATAACAATATTATGCAGTCATTACATTAATGAAGTTATCGAAATTTCGATGTAATCATTAATCGAGTTGTGTTTACCGTGTCACCAAGGTACAAAATTTGGACATAATCGATGAGTGCGTGAAACGAGAGTTGCGTTAACCGAGTTGCAGTGTTTTTAATTATTATTAACTACCTATAATAATTATTTTTGTGATTATTCTAAGTTATTTATAAATTTATTTTTTAAATATTTTACATAAATCTATTAAAAAATTCAATTATTTAAGTACTTAACTATAAAATTCTACAAATTAGTAGTTCTACTTTTCTTACATTATTTTATAACTTTGTATATAAGTTAAAGAAAAAAATAAAAAAAAAAACATAAATACATTTACATGTATATATATAAAAAAAAAAACTTTTTCTAATATCAAAAGCATTTTAGTTTGGTATATAAACAAATAAAGAAAGCCATAAGCCTCTGGGTCATTTCAAAATTATAAACAAAAAAAGAGAGTTTTACATAAATCAATAATATATTCAAGAGAAAATTTAAGAATATTACATCATAATGAAATTAATATGAAATCATTTTGCTTCTCTTTAAATAAAATCAATGCGAAAAGATACCAAAATAAAATGCAAATAACAAAGAGTAAGTAAAAAATAATGTTTTTTTTATTTTCTATTGATCTTAACGCTCTTAAATAATATCATTTCAAGTTCTTTTACTAAACAAAAAGAGAACTGGAAAATAAATAAACAAAAGAAATGAAATTGAAAGAATGTGATTTTATTTTGAAGTTTTCGTTTACTATTAACACATCAATGACAAATGTATTTTGATTATAATATTTTTAAAGAAATCATAAAGCAATTTTATAATGTAAAGAAAAGAGTTTTGCAAAAAAGACCATTATCAACAAATTCGGATAAAATCAATGAATACATAAAACTTTTAATTAAAAATTACAATGCAATTTTAGATTACACAGAAACTAATTCGAACGTGTTATCGCAAGATGAAAAGCAAAAAATATTTTCCAAAATTAACAATTGTAGAGGTTTATTAATCCAAAGTTTTGAAAAACTGAATTGTAAAATAAAAATTCCAGGAAAATTTCATTTATTTGTACGTGTGGATGAAAACGTTATGATAGAAAATAAAGACGAAAATTTGGGTGAAAATAGTACTTCAGAATATAATTTCAAAACGGGAGAAAATATGGCAACAATTGATCAGAAAAAAGCTTTTATTACTATGTGTGCTTCGATAATTCGTGAAAATTATGATGGAAATCCGTTGACGTTACAGTCGTTCTTAGACAAAATAGATCAAATCGAAGATCTTACCGAACCAAACTTACAGACCACTTTTATCAACTTTGTTAAGTCAAAACTAGAGGCGAAAGCTCGCGAGACATTACCCGACACAATTGTTAGTATTGACGATATAAAAATTGCTTTGAAAAACAATATCAAACCAGAAAACTCGAAGGTCATTGTAGGTAAGATGGCAGCCCTTAGTGTAAGAAATAACAATTTTTCAGACTTCGCCAAGCAGGCTGAAGATCTTGCTGACTCGTTGAAACGTTCTTTAGTAGTAGAGGGTATTACGAAAAACAAAGCCCAAGAAATGACGATAGAACAAACAGTTAGTGTTTGCCGCTTAAACGCAAAATCCACCCTAGTTAAATCGATATTAGCATCATCAGTATTTAAAGATCCTAAAGAAGTTATTGCTAAATTGGTAGTCGAACAAACCAATGAGTTAAAAGAACAACAAGTTCTGGCGGTTCAAACTCATAGTAGAAATAGGAACAACGATTTTAGGCCTCGTAGTACGAATGACACATTTCAAGGATACAATTATAATCAATATCGTAATAACTCCAATCATTTTCGTAATGATGCATATCAAAATAATAACTTTAATCAATTTCATCAAAACTCTTATAGTAGGCATTTTCGTGGAAACCCTCGACGTAACAATTATTTTAGACCAAATAATTACTTCAACAATAGAGACCAATTTCAGAACAACTACAATGGAAACGTAAGAAACCAAACTAACGATAATTTTAATAGTAACCTGTTTCAAGGCAACTATCGAGGAAATACCGGAAATAATTCTATGCGCAATAACAATTCAAGGGCTTCTGTTAGGTGTTTAAACTCAGAAGCCCCTCAACAATCCATGTTGGGGGAAGAAGAGAATTAACGCAAAGCAAACATATTTCCCAACTAGATACTTCAACCACACAAAATATTCAAAAATCAGTCTATAGCCTAAATCTTAACTATGCTGACTTTGTAAAGATAAACTGTACCGATACAAATCAATATAGCACGTTCCTTGTAGATACACAAGCAGACATTTCTTTAATAAAAATTTCAAGTTTGAAGCCAAACATAATTTTAAATCAAAATGAAATCATAAGTATCACTGGCATTACGACCAATTCAATATTCACCTTAGGAACTATTCGTACAAATTTAATTTTTTCGAATTATTTAATTCAACAAGTTTTTCATGTTGTTAATGATGATTTTAACATCCCAGCCAATGGTATTCTAGGCAAAGACTTTCTTAAAGAAAACCGGTGTCAAATCAATTACGAAAATCTAACTTTAACAATTTCTCTACGAAATGGAAGATTTCAAGTGCCAATTCTAAGCGGAAATAAAAATTTTACTTGCATAATACCACCAAGGTGTGAGGTATTTAGAATTTTTAATCTTCGAGACGTCAAAGAACCAATGTTTGTTGATTCACAAGAAATATTGGATGGAGTCTTTATAGGAAAGGGAATTATAGATTCTGAAAATCCAATTTTACGACTTATTAATACTACTGATAATTTCCAATGTATAAAAAATGACAATGTCAAGATGGAAAAATTGCAAAATTTCTACATATACTCAATAAATGAAAATGAGATCAATAGCCAACGTGTCGACAAATTGAAAAATATACTGAAAAATCAAATGCCAAAAGATATACATAATGATCTTATGCCATTATGTGAATCCTATGATGACATTTTTGCTTTAAAGGAAGATAAAATGACAGTAAACAATTTTTACGAACACAAATTTAGGTTAGTCGATTCATCTCCAGTTTATATAAAAAATTACCGGCTCGCACATTCTCAAAAAGAAGAAATTGATAGACAAGTTCAAAATTTGTTAGATAATAGTTTGATCGAACCAAGTAATTCAAATTTCAACAGCCCGTTAATTCTAGTACCTAAAAAGAGCACAGAAAACCAAAAAGCATACAGAATGTGTGTAGATTATCGCGCGGTGAACAAAAAGCTCATTGCGGATAAGTTTCCTCTACCCCGCATTGACGATATTTTAGACAATTTGGGTCGTGCAAAATATTTTTCAATTGTCGATTTATTTTCCGGATTTCATCAAATTCCATTACATCCCGACTCACGTGACGTAACTGCGTTCAGTACTGACAAAGGATCGTTCCGTTGGAAAGTTTTACCTTTTGGTCTTAATGTAGCACCAAACTCGTTCTCAAGAATGATGTCTATTGCCTTTTCAGGTCTCATGCCCAATAAAGCTTTCTTATATGTCGATGACATAATTATTATAGGTTGTAGTAAGCAACATCACTTAAATAGCTGGTACTTCTTACTTATTGTTTTAAACATTTTTTGTTATCTTTTTATTCACTTTAACGAAAGCTGCAAGTACAAATGATAATGTACTTTTTTAAACGTCACAAGTGGGTAATCCGGTTAGTTAACTGCAGGGCAAGTATTATAAGCATTTGCCTTTAAAAACTTTTTTTTGCTTGTTTTGTATGTTTTTCACAAAAATGCTTTTTCCAGTACACCATGCTTAAATTTGCTTTATTTTCGAGTTGGCAACATCTTAAAAAAAATATGTTTTTTCGGGTCATTCTGTCTTAGTATTTTACTTATTAATACTAATATTGCACCTTTTCGCACTTATGTATTTTCAATGGTCAGCTAAAAATAAACTATGTATATTATATTTGTTTTTGTAAAAAAACGGTAAATATTTGACATTTTGTATACTTCACTATTCATGTAGGTTTTATGTGGTACAATTGCAAAATTTAACTGTCGTTAAACTGTCGAAGTTTCTGGTGTTTTATATTAAAAAAAACAAAACCTAATTTAAACTGAAAAGAAAATGCCAAAAGAAACAAAAAAAGAATTTAATGCCCGTATGACAAAAGAATACCCAGACACATTAAAAGCCGATAATTCAAATTTGTTTTGTGTGGTCTGCGAATGTCCCATTAGTGGTGTGAAAAAGTATAACGTTCAGCAGCTTTTTGGAACATCAAAACATAAAACGGCTGAAAAGAAAAAACAGAATTGTGCACAATCATTGTTGACTAGTTATGTAGATGATCCAACCATAAATCCATTTAATATGGAGTTATGCAAAATGTTTTTGACTGCAAATATTCCATTGTATAAAGTTAATGATCCTGGCATTATATCATTTTTCAAAAAATTTACAAATCATTCTTTACCTTGTGAAACGACTTTACGAAAAAAATATATGAATACACTTTATGAAGCTTACGTTAAAGAGCTCCAGAATAAAGCGGTAAACAAAAAAATTTGGGTATCATTGGATGAAACAACTGACTGTGAACAACGTTTGGTTGCGAACTTCGTTTTTGGTGTATTAGATGAATCGGAGAAAGAAAAATCCTATTTACTTAACTTAGCCCATGTGGAACTAGCTAATAGTAATTCTATGGCGGCATTTGTCAACGATAGTTTGCAGTTGTTATGGCCAAGTGGTAAATACAAACATTTTAAATATATTCACATGTTTGCGATTTATTGTTTTATTTTTTCTAAAATACATATATGCAAATACATTTATATGAATTAATGTGTTGACTACAAAAATGTTATGCTTGTAGTAACTGATGCAGCCCCTTATATGGTATCAGCAATGCGGTCGCTAAAAATTCTTTACCCGAAAATGTTGCATCTTACATGTCTAGCTCATGGATTGCACAGAGTCGCAGATTTCATTCGCTTAAGTTTCGTTAATGTAATCTCGCTTGTTAGCAATTGCAAAGTTATTTTTCTTAAGGTACGCAGTGTATTTGTATATTTGTTACCATAAAAATTTTCTACTATTTTCTAGGCGCCCTCTCGTACAAGTTTGCTTCATTCAATGTACCCAACAATATCCAATCCCCCCAAACCTTGTAACACTAGATGGGAATGTTGGATAAAAGCTGCCATTTACTACAGTGATAATTTTTTAGAAATCAAGACCGTTCTTAATGAACTTTCTAATGAAGATGCTGAGTCTATAATGTATTTGATGTATTAATTTTGATGTATTTAATTTTGAATGTATTTGCCAAAGCATAGTAAAATTGGAAACTAGAGCATTTCCTCTTAATGAAAGTTTATCCGTCATAGAAGACGTTCAACGAAAATTGCAGGCCTTACAAAACAAAACATTTTTTGAATAGTTTGATAAAGTTTTAAGTAAAAATGATGGGCTTAAAACGCTGATCAAGATTAAAAATAGCTTATATTTTAATAAAAACCGAAAGGATGATTATATTGATGGCCTATCCCCAACTGAACTATTGGTTTTTAAATATGCCCCTGTAACTTCGACTGATGTAGAACGAATATTTTCAATGTATTCTACAGTCTTATGCAACAATAGATCTTTTCAATTTGAGAACTTAAAAAAACACATGATTGTACATTGTAACAAAAATTTGCTACAATAAAAGTTAAAAAACATTTATATTTAATATTTTTATTTTGGGCTTTTTTTGTGCTTTTTTTTGAGAAATTTTTTGTTTTTTTGCTTGCTTTTTTTTTAATTTTTTTTTTTGTTTTTTTTACTTGCCCTGGTTATCTGTGTTGTGTACGATGTGTGATCTTTCTGAACCTTGTTTTTATGTGAAAAGTTATTCTACAAAGTTTTATTGTGGTTGAACCACATTTTGAGGTGCCGCAGAAGCCTTGAACATATTTTTTGTCTTTAAATCTTATATAGTTATATTTTTTATTTTATTGGTGGTTTTTTATATTTATTATTATTTTAATTTTATTAAAACTAATCCTAAAATAATTTAAAACATAAAAATTTTCTATCCATCGTCATTTTATAACCTTTTTTTACGTTTTAATACCCAAATGGCGTATAAAAACATGAAAAATATTTTTTTTAATTTACGTTTTTTTCTTTGTTGTAGTAAGATAGGGGTAGATATGATATCTTAATGATTTTTCTTTGACTAAAACTTATTTAATGTACTTAGCATGGTCCTTTTATTTATATAATACAGTTTTTGCAGATCCATAAAAATTTAAATTTGCTAAATTTCAATAAATTTGGATCTGCGGCATTTTGATTTGCGGTATCTCTTAACCTACTCCAATCGTCTTTTAACTTTACAATTGACTTAACAATAGCAAATGGCAACTTTTTATCACTATTAAATATTGAAATTGAAAAAAAAAAATATTTTTTTGTTCCACCCTACTGTACATAAATATCCGCATAAATTTATTAGATATCAAAAGTAAAAAATTCATCATGTCCATCACATTGAAATTTGAGATATTGTGTTCTTTTTTGTGGACTGACACTACAAAGGGACCTGATAGAATTAAGGCCATTGAGAAATTTATTAAGGATACATACAACTCCAAAGTTAATGACATTGTTACTGCAAAACTTAAAAAAATATTTGATCAACAAATATAATCGGTGCGCAGAAAAAAAAATAAGTTTAAAGTGAAGTATTTTACTTGGATAGATACTGTTACGAAGTTCTTAACCTACATCGGTGTAGCGCCCTGCAAATATTATGAAGATTTATGCTGAAAGTCCAAGCAAAAAGGTTGGGCGAAAAGCTGTCTATAGTTTCAAAAGTTTAAGTTTGCGATACTCTTAAAGAATTGATAAAAAAAAAGAAAATCGGTCTGCCGAGGCAGTACACATTGCCAATATTATTCCTAGCGCATCTCCAAAACGGTTAAAACGAATTGTTAACAGCATACTTACTCCGAAATCTGTCTATTCAAACAAAAGCTCGAAACAATTACCTAATTTTGAGAAAGGCTTTATTTGAGAAAGGACATGCAATATTATCATCATATAAGTCTATTCAAGAAAAAAAGAAAGCGATTATCCCAACTCCAATAAAAGTTGATGAAACAAAAGCTTGTATTGGACTATCTTCCTTACTAGAAACAACGGCTTCACGGATTATTTCCGATGTTTCTACTGCACTTGCAAACACCTTTGAAGGTATATGGACAAACACAACCCCAGGTTCCAAAAATTTTTGTAGGCCAATTTGTTTTGAATATGTGAAGGAATCAAAAACTACAACAAAAAAATTCAGCATATCAAAGACGAAATAAGCTCATTGGAACCAGTATCTATAAAAATAAAAGAATATTGTGTTAACTTTTTCTTTTAACTTATGTAGTTTAACAATGATTGATGGAAAAGTTAGTAATGCTATAACTGACACATCTACATTTTAGAAATGTTCCATATGTGATGAGAAGAAATCGGAATTCGCAGATGCAAAAAAAAGGTAGTCAACGAAGAAGTTCTATCTATCCAAACATAGCCAATTTTGAAACAAAATTTTTTATTTATCGTGAAATTTTACGGTCGACAATAAAGTAAGAAAATATAAATTCGCTACTGTTTTGTTTTGTTTTCAATTACTTTGATTAAATTCTCATTTTGTTAAGAAACTTTTAACATAATAAAAGGTATTTTCAGTTTACCTACAATTTAGGTTACCTGATGAGCTAAATTAAGCATTTAGCGAAATGGCCACAGCAACTAGGTTACACCGTAATAATTAATTTGTATAATAAATAGTAAAAAATAGGGATTTTCTTACAAATTATTTGTAAATATGTTTGCCAATTCGTCCAAAATGCATCAGTTGACATCACTGCATGTGTAGTGTGTTCTAAAATGTATCACTGATATAGACGATACGCAAACAAACGTCAAACACACTGATGCAATGGTTGAGTGAGTGTTAAATTACATTTATGTATACATTTTCAGAATTGAATTTGTTGTAAAATTTTCGAATCTATTAATAAGAGTTCGATTATATATATGGAAGAATTTTGTTTAATTTTTCCTTTTATCTAAATCAAGAAATAAATTTATTATTAATTTCTCCGTTTGTAATGTTTAAACGTTCGAAATTTTAAACAAAGGATATCTTCCTATTTCGGTTTACAACTCAACTCTACTTCAGTTGAAATTTTGCAATTTGGTATTAACAATTACAACTCAACCTGTTAAAAAAGTTTAAATTGAACTAACATTGTGTTACAGCTTTGTTAGTGCGGTTAACGAAAGTGTCAAAAAATTACAACTTATCAGTAGTAGTTGTTTCAAGTAAATTATTTACGAAAAATGGAAAGTGGGTAATTAAAGTTTTTAATTTGTCTTAGTACTTTATAAGTACTGTATTTATAACAGATTTCGAACAAATTTATAGAAAAACTAAAACAACAAAACAAATGTTTGAAAAACTTGTAGAACTGATGGAAAGGCATCCTGATACTGGGCGAGGCAATTTGGATCCAGCAAATTTTTTCTTCATTGTAGAACACCTATATAAGCGTCTTTTGAAGCTTCTTCATAAAATAAGTCAATACTTATGTATATCCATTTTAAATTATTTTATTTGTAGTAAAACACATAAAACACTTCTCTTTTTAGATTTTCATATAAAGTTGTCTTTCATCTGTCAAATTTGATAGCTTAAATTGGTAACACCATAACAATTTCAACCAAAAAACAGTTGTATTACATAATACTAAAAAAGAGTTTGGTTGTGTGAAAGTTGAGTTGTCTTTCAGATGACCAAACTAAGTTGAGTTGTAAACCGTAATAGGGGATAATTTATTTTGTTTGCGCTCATCAAATGCAGTGATGCATTTCCAAACAAGCCCTTTATAACATCTTGCAAACGTTTCTGAATCGAATGTACTAGTTTTTTAGGTACATCAGTCGGAATAATTTTGTTAAGTCAAATAATTTTCTCCTATTCCTTCTGTAGTGTTTATTTAAAAAAATGTAATATGGTGCTCTCAAACTCGGTGATCCACGTGGTTTCAAATCAACTGTTTTTTTTTTTTTTTTGAAAGTGGTATAAGTCCATTTTTTCATATATTGAGATATTTAAGGGTTTGTGTTTGAATCAATTTAAAAATATTGGCAATCTTTAATCAATTCGAGTTATTTTTTATAATATACACCTTTTAAATTTTATTATGAAATAATTACTAAAATTATTTAAAAAAAATACACTTTTTTACCTCCACATGGACTTATACCACTTTCAAAAATAACATATTACAAGAAATAAAAACAAGAGCAAATTAAGTCCATATTTTTTTAGACATAAGCTTTACTAAAATATTTTTTGGATACACGAACAACCAAATTTATTAGTTTATTTCAGTTATATTAAAAATGTAAAAATGAATATTACTTCGTTAAGATCTTTAAATAAAAAAAATATATTTAAATTTAGTTTTCTTTTCAGTTAGTGTATTGAAGTATTTATTGCGAATATGTGGTATATAACAAACTTATCATATCATTTTATTTCTCTCTTGTTTTGCTCCTTGAAGTTTTGTAAGATGGTAACATATTAACTTTGCTGAGGTTTTTTGGTCTCCCTTTTTCCAAATATAAAAAATTCTTGTTTAATGTTTCGTCTAGGCTTGTTCCTTTGCTTGATTTTTCATTTTATTTAAAGTTTAATAGTGTTATGTTACGTTAGATTTTTTTAACAATAACAGCAACTCTCATTTGATTTCTTTCTTACAAAGTCCAATCCAAAACTTTATACGGTGTAATATAGTGTGAAACGGGCCTTTGTAATAACTGCAGCAGCGTGCACTGAAGTAGCAATAATCAATAATAATTGTAATAATAAAGTTGTTTTATTTATAATTATTAGGAATGGATTTATTCCATTTTCAAAAGAAATATTTGTGCGATAGCATTGTACAGCCTCGATAGACCGATTGGTAGCGCGCTAGTCTATCAGTCTGGAGGTTGCGGGTTCGATTCCTGCCAAAGACTCTGAGTGTTTTCTGCAGACAAGCAAACAAGCTTCGCAGCTTGTCTCTAAAAAAAGCAAAACTGTTTTTGGTTATTTTATGTCAAAATGGAACTCTATTGAAATTGTTTTTATAACAATAGTTTTTTGGGAAAGTGGACTTATACCATTTTCAAATAAACCAGCTCAAATGTTCAATTGTGTTTAGGTCCGGCAATTAGGTGGAGTCTTTAGGGTGTTGTAACTTTTAATATTAAAACACGTCATTAAATTGTGACAGATTATCAATCTTGAAATTGCCATAATACACGAATTTATTTACAACAGCGTTAAGAGTGGCAAAATTGATTTCAGTTTATTAAACATTTATGTTGGAAGACACGCTAGGATTCTTTGACAGTTACTTTTGCCCACAAGAAATATGTGCTTCAAATATTTGTTTCTTTAAATACGTCTAAGAAAAGAGTGGTTTTAAAAGAAATGATGTTGCTATAAACTATAGTTTTTGTTAGGAGGTCTGGAGACCTCCACACAGAGATCAATTCACCATTGTGATTCCCTCCTAATTTTCGCCGAAAGAACCACTAAATACTTTAATTAGGATTAATTATCTAACATAAAGCTACCCGACTCCCATTACTCTTTGTAAAATATACTTGATTTTGTGTTTCGAATATTTTATGAGCGTGGCAGCTCTAAAAGTATATCAACCAGTCTTGATTGATAAAAACAAGTGTCAGCTAATTGTAAGTCCGAAAAATGTTCACGAAGATTCGATCCAATTAAAAAGGAGGATAAATTACCTAATATATTGGATAATATCAGGGCCATGGTTTCCAATAGAACGGATTTGTCTACTGGAGAGCCAATTTTCAAAGCCCAAACCTTGTTGTAGCAGAAATTTTGGAGTCCATCCGTTACACACATCCTGTTTTATATATATACACTCTAAAATATTGCCTTAAATTTAGGATCACATAGTGTATAAATTTCTGTTGAAAAAAAATTGTTGTTTAATATTATATCGATTTTGCCGTTATTTGCAACAAAAAAACATAATTTATCTTCTTTTACGCAAAAATATAAAAATGCTTTTAAAAATGTTTATTTTTAAACAATTGACTTTTAAATTTTCATCATATGTAAATAAATACATACATATTTATTAAAAAAAATATAGCAATGATTTGATAAAAAAAATTTTGACGTATGAAAAGAATGTGTTCATACAAAATTAGAAAGATTTCAAAGATTAAAAATGCATTATTTACATACATATGTATATCCGCTTATAAAAAAGATAAAATCAATGTGCCTAAGTTTTTGTCCTTAAAAAGCGAAAAAATATTTAAGAACTACAACTCATATGCGGTCATTTTACTGAAAGCCGAGTGCACAAAAATAATTTGAGTATCATATTCATATTAGATGTTTGGTTAATTTTTAAATTTACCCAAATAAATCGTGCAAAAATGCAAGGGGATCTCAAAAATAACAAATTTTAGAGCTGCTTATGATTTTTTTACAACTTTCAAATTCTTTGGGTTAAATTATCTCCTGGTATTATAAAACGCCTAAATGGAAAACAAAAGCTGCTGAGAGATTTGGCTAACGCTAAGGTTGCCGAGTTACAAGAAATATATTATATACCGATGAGCGTTTGCAGATATTGCACAAAAAGCATCCAGCGAATTTTAAAATTCGAAGAATACGAAGTAAGTCGCATTCTCCTATTTCCCTTATCGCTACCATTGGGAATCGTAACATTTTCTTAATATTGAACCCAACAAGAAATGAGTATATATACCTCATGAAAAAGGATTTTAAACGCATTAGCCAGAATTTGTTTTAATTTTCCACTGCTAAATTCAAAAGAAGACGATCTAGAAGAAGATATTTTTAAAAAGCACATTATAAATCACAGATATTTTTTTTAACAATCCACAGCAACTTGCAACTGTCGAGGACATTCTGATCTTTGATCTTTTGAAAAGACCTGTTTTTCTGTCACTTTCAAAAATAACTTTTATACAACCGCCGACGAAATGAAGACCTTTTTCACAGCAGGAAGTTGAGAGAAAATATATAATCAGGGCACTTTGTACTTTTTTTAAGGAGAAAGATACGAATATCTTCAAAGAAATACAAGGTAATGTTTAAAATTCATTGAATCTAATTTTTAAACCTAATTTGTCTTAATATGTATCTTTTTTTTAAATTATAAGTTTGGTTCCACCCTGGATGAAAATTCATAGTTGGTAAACTTATTCCTTGAGCCTAACCGATCTATTTCCTTTGATTCAATATTTTTCAGAAACATTAATAAAGGAAGGTTGACCATTCACTAATTATATTTGGTTTGAAAAAGAGATCACGTTGAAGGCGGAATATATCAACATACTGGACCTAATTTAACAGTGGATTCGCCACTACTATATATTTTATATTGTTTATCCTCAAGATATATCTCAAACTTTCGAGTTTTTAATACGATAATTATTTACCTTTTTCTTTGCAAATTAAAAGCATAAACTTCAAATAAATTTGTTCTTTTATATTTTAATAAATGTATTAATCGAAACGTTTTTGAATTAAATTATGTATGTATATGTAGTATATTTTATGTATTTTTTATTTACAAAAAAAATTTGAAAATAACACACACATACATATTTAGTCCAGAGAAGAATTAAACACAATTTGTGTAATATAATTAAACAAATTTTGTTCAAAAATCAACAAGAAGTTAAAAAAAAATAGTTGTGTAATATTAGGTCGAAAATATTCGGTAAAGTGTTGCCTACTCTTATCGACCTAATTTTCAACAAAATTGTTTTAGAGTGTAGATAGATAGATTACACAGGGCAACAGCAAAAATATGCTCGAGTAACTACTATATACATTTGATGTATCATGGCTACCTTAGTACAAAAATGGTAAAATTCTTAAATTCTATGGATAGATTTTTTTTTTTAAATTTTTTTTTTTAAAATTGCAATTTTTTTGAGACGTTTCTTCAAATAATTAATGATAACTCAAAAACTACTAGTCCGATATTATAAATTCAGAAAAATTAAGATTTGCATAGCCTTTAATTCGTCTATATATCGCGTTTCAATCGGATCAATAGTATCGGAGTTATAATAAAAAACTTAAGAAAAAAATATATTTTTTACGTAAAAATGGTTACACTTAGTTACATTTTTTTGTCAATTGCCTTCGGCAAGTAACTTGAAAACTGTTTAACCGATTTAAAAGATATGTAGCTTATTGTAAATCTCATTGTGTTTGCCCTAAGGACCAGGATCCACTTTTTTGCAAAAGGGTAAATAAATAGCGTTAATTTTGCAAAAACTGAAAATTTGTCAATTATTTTCGATTTAAACGCTTTTTTTCAGATTTGGGGCCTATGCGCTACGTGTTAACGTTGTCGAATTCGACTAAAATTTTGTGGGTGGAAGTTTCTCATCAAATCTAACATTAATCCGACATGCACCCCTTGAAATTGGAAAATTTATGTTTTTCACACATTTGAAAACCCGCTATAATGCGTATATCAAGCAAAAAACTAAAATTTTGTGAAAATGAGCGAATTCACTAAAATGTGAATAAATTCGAAAAAAATCAATCGATTTTTATGGTCGATATCTCATTTTGTTGCTATTATATGTCGCTATGCGATAAAAAAATGAATCTGGAAGTTTTTTGCCGTTTTCGATTTTTTATGATTTTTATAAAACGAAAATTTTTGCCATTTTTACGTAAAAAATATATTTTTTTCTTAAGTTTTTTATTATAACTCCGATACTATTGATCCGATTGAAACGCGATATATAGACGAATTAAAGGCTATGCAAATCTTAATTTTTCTGAATTTATTTTAATAATATCGGACTAGTAGTTTTTGAGTTATCATTAATTATTTGAAGAAACGTCTCAAAAAAATTGCAATTTTAAAAAAAAATTTTTTAAAAAAAAATCTATCCATAGAATTTAAAAATTTTACCATTTTTGTACAAAGGTAGTCATGATACATCAAAATTATATAGTGGTTTTAAGAGCACATGAAATTTTTTTTATTTTGTTGTGCTGTGTTATTTTTTAACTACGGTTGATTCACTTTAAAAAAAAACACAAGGGTTGCAACATGATCAATCACAATAGGTAAAAAAATGTCTAATTTATTTGTACCAATATAAACACACATACATACACTTTTGCTTCTTAAACTTTTACACACTTTTATTTTATTAAATTTAAAACAAATTAAAAAGAACAAAGTAACGTACCTTATTTAAAAAATAAAATTGTTTAGTGGCGTAGAAAAATTCACTGAATAACCAAGGTGCTTAATGATGCTTGAAGAAAAAAAACACAAGTTATTATTTCTACAATAAAATCCTTGGTGTCCGGTTCGAAGGATCAAATGTTTTTGTGTGAAAAGCAGCATAAGGAAAATGGAATAAAAGAGCAATCGTTTTAATATTTGGTTTCGAGAAATGCTCTCAATTTTATTAAATAAATATTTTTACCTTGATCTTTAAAATTCGCGTTGTGTCTTCTTTACAAATATAGGAGAAGTAAGTATTTACAAAAAAAAGCAACGAAGATGGCGAAAACCAAGTTTGGTAGAACCGTTAGTGATTTAACTCGTTAGTGTCCAATATACTCCCAAAAAATACAAGTTTGCTAAAGAAGTAGAATTTAGATCCTAACAGAGTTATTTTTAATTAGCCAAAAATCATAAATAAACAGTTCAACCTAAACAAATATTGAGGTACGACCGTGCATAACTCGCATGTTTTTGAGTGTTGGTGTATAGTAACGAATCCGAAGCAACAATTCTTTATTTTTTTGGTTTGCTTTAATTTACTTGAGTCTAAAAATAAATAATCCTATACAGACTTAAGAAACTTAAAACTAAAATATTATTGTATAAATAAAAAATAGAAAAAGGTATACAAAATTAATTCAAATTTTGTAGAATAACATTTTTGAAACTAGTTTTAGATGCACTAAATTCCAAACTGCTGTTATTTGGTAAAGAATTTAAATAGTTTAAAGAACTAGTTAAATGGTAAAGAATTTAAATAATTTAAAGACCTAATTAAAGGACTATTCAGCACATAATCTCATGGCTACAAAAGGATCCGAACAAATAAAATTAAGATGAGGCAGAGCATAACGTATAAATTTTTTCCGTACCTTTTTGATATGAGCAATATGAACAGCACAAACAAAATCCATAGTATTTCTTTTTATAGAAAGCTTTAGGTATAAGCTTATCCAGTGAAACTTGTGTAAGATACATGAAAACATTTACTTAAGTTTAATTTCAGATTATTGTTTTACCCCAATCATTCAAGCAATCAAGGTCACTTTGCAATTTGCTGATATCGGTAAAATTGCTTATACTTGAAAATATTTTAAGGTCATCAGCATATAACAAAAAAATAGGACATTGCCTTGCGGAACTCCAGTAATTTGAGTATACTTATCGATTGATCAATTTTTACAATACAAACTCTATCACTCAGATAAGAACACAGCCAACTACAAAAAGAAAAATTAATTCCCAGATTAAGCAACTTTTTTAATAAAATGTCATGCGAAATTTTATGAAAAGTCTTCGAAAAATCAGTGTATATAGTATCAACTTGTAAACATAATTCAAGTTATAAATAACAAAAGTCTGTAAATACAGTAATATTAGAAATTGCAGATTTTTTATTTCGAAAACCATGTTGCTGAGAAATTATTAGAGATTTTGTTATTTTTGTTTTGTGGGGTTACAAACGATAGTTTCCAACAATCCGCAAAAAAAGGCATTTATTAAAAATTTCTAAAATCAGCATCTATGTTAAAAGAGTTCCTCACACGATTAATAGAATTAAAAATCTCGTCTTTAGACAGTACAATGTGTCCTAAGTTGAGGTTCGAATTATTATTTTCAACAGAGTATGCTGTAGAAGAATGAGAATTAAAGTTAGATTTAAAAAGTTGGCAAAAAAAGTTATCAATTATTTGAGCACCATCGGAAGAATCTTCTTGATAAAACATGGAAGAAGGAATATCAGTAAAACGCTTTTTTGAGAGAATAATTGACCAAAAATAGTTTGGGTCAGTCTTTATACTATTCTCAATTCTAAGCAAATACTGCTTGTACAAAAATTTATTTAGAAAATTAAATTCCCTGGCACATAATTTATACTGTCGAGTACCTCATCATTTTCCGATGAAATATGTATAGCGTTTATGTAGATTATTTATTTTATTTTTCAAGATTTTTAACCCCTTGGTGTACCACCGATGTGTCGACGATGACTTCACTTTCGCTAGTATATATTGATTGCAAATATTAAGAAATTTATCCAAGAAGATATCATAAGACGTATTAGTACATTTACCTTGTGTTGAGATGACTTAATACCTTTAGTTTGACCTAAAAATGTAAATCTTATGAAAAGATCTTTAGTTTAATTTATTGCCTTTTTTTAACCTCTCTCATGAAAAGAGTGTATGTATAAAATTATTTACGATATTCACTAATCATTTACTCTCTCTGAGATTAAATCTTCAAGAATTGTCAACCACCATTTCAATGTTAGTTTTAAATATTAGTTTTAGTATTGAATCATACTCCATGAAAAAACCTTCATGAAGAAAATCGACACAATTAGCCTTTTATTTTGCATAACAGTCAACGGGAGTAACCCACATCTAAATTTGGTCCTTCGAACCGGATCTTAGAATAGGCTAAGATTGGAAAGAATTAGTGACAATACTAATAGAATTATTCAGTTACCTGAATAATCAAAAAATGAGCACATGATAGAAACAAGTCATCTGGTTGTCTCTACCAGTTGGCTGTATCAACGAAAAAATATTGGAAAGTATTTCCATCACTACAAAAAGCAAATAAACTAAGGAAGGCTTCAGGTAAAAAGAAATTAAAAGGTATGTACTGTTTTAATTAGTGGTTTTGTGGGACAGAAGAAGAATTAGTGAAGAAAGTGTTCCATACATTTTACATTTGCCAATAAAGAAAAAAGCAAATAACAAGGTCAATATCAACACGATACATGTACATATGTATGTATGTATAAGCGCAATTGAAAGCTGAGACACTACAAGTGAACTATTCTAAATTGGGAAGTGAAGAACATAACTTTTCATAAGCGTGACGTCATTAAAAAATTCAAATACCGTTACAAAAGAACACTTTTTACATACATACTACTTCAAGAATTGGTGAGTAAATATAACTGATGTACATAATTTTTTACAATTCTTAACTGCGAGGTATTTGAGTTTTAAGTACACATCAAATTAAATTTTTCACGAGGAAAACACTCTTTAATTTATTGGATTAAAGCAATTTGTTAGCGTAAAACATAATACATATGTACATATTTATATACTGTATAACAGTCAAGCGGGGTTATTAAATAAAAAAAAACTGAAACAGTATTTAATGTGCATTTAGTTATTAGATCTACTGATAGGTATTAAAGGTTGTAGTTCATAGGGTCATTGGGACATAACAAGCGTTCGTCATGGCTACTAAACGAAGATGTCAATTCAGTTTTAACCAATTAGTAACGTTTTGCGTAAACTTTGAAGAAACACCTGTAGAAAATTTAACGAATACCATACTAGAAATCAAACTAGCTGAACTAAAAACAAGATGCCGTAAGGTAATAGAAAGTTATGAAGAATATGCAACTAGTCTAGGAGATGAGGAACAAGAAACGGATTTCAAGGATGAAATATCCACACGATACAATGGGTTAATTGATATGTATCAAAGACCAAAAGCAATGATTTTGGAAAAATTTAAGTCGGACATACCACAACTTAACAACACAATCGTTAATCATTCACCTTCACTAAAATTAGCTCCATGTGATATTCAAATATTTAAGGGAGGTTATTATAAATGACCGGAGTTCCGCCACATGTTTAAGGCAGTCGTTGCAAACCATCCGCATATTTCACCAGCACAAAACTTATACCATTTGCGAAGCAAAACAAAGGGTGAGCCCTCCCAAATCGTTAAACGGTTCGATTTGGAAGATAACAATTTCGATATTGCCTGGGAGTTATTAGAAAACCGGTACGAAAATAACCGAATATTGTTCAATCAACAAATGAAACTTCTTTTCGCTATACAAACGGCACAGAATAAATCATCAAAAGCTATTAGAGTTATTCAAAATGGAATTAAGAGAGTTTATCGATTTTTAAAGCATATTATGTTCATCGAAACTACCCGAAGAGACGTTATGAGCCTGGGAGGACTCTAAAAAATCACAAAGTGCTACCTACTTGCCTTCAAATAAATGACTTCCTCTCGAAAAGAATCGAAATCTTAGAAACAGGTTCTGACATAAGAAAACCATCGGTTAGAGATCAGCAATCGAAATCTCAAGTTTTTTTCTCCAAATCAGAGACAGACAAGTCTAAAAAATATTATAAGAAGTGTAAAGAAAACCATCCATTAGGGTTTTGTAAGCAATTTAAACTTTTACCTCTAAGTGAACGAATAAAGTTTGTGTTTTCTAAAAAGTTTTGTACGAATTGTTTCATAGTGCGTGCACTTCTAGATGCCGGTTCAGAAAAAAGCTTTGTGTAAACACGGTACAATAGTAAGGGATTCAAAGGGCAAGTTTTGTATAATGCTAAAATCGAGAGAATCCGATTTTGTATTAAGAATTAAAGCTATGGTGGTACCTAAACTCTCACTCTCACCCTCGCGACCAATCAAAATTCACAATTTTGAAGAAATTAAAAAATTAAATTTAGCGGATCCATACTTTTATCAACCATCAGCTATTGATCTGATTATTGGAAGTGATAACTTGCCATTTATTAATCTAGAAGGTGTAAAATTTAATAAAGCCAATACTGTAGAAGCAAGAGAATTACACTTTGGCTGGTATTTTTCAGGACCCGAATGCCGATGTAAAAACCTTCACAACAACGGTTCCACAACGACAAATGAAATTCTCCACGAAGAAATAAAAAGATGTTGGGAATTAGAAGAGGCCGAGATTTTTCCAGCAGTGTGAGTTACTCATCAATATTGTGAAGAATTTTATAAGAAAGCCGTTCAACGACAAATAGATAGCAAATATGTAGCTCGACTTCCCTATAATGAGATATTTCTGAATGAGATATTCTTGGGTCCATCTTAAAATACTGCATTAGCTCAATATTACAGAATGGAAAAAACGCTTGACAGGACTCCTGAACTGAAAAAAGAATACACCAGAGTTCTCGAAGAATACATTGACTTGGAGCAGATGGAACCTGTGGTATATCATGAACCAAGCACTAAAAAATGTTTCTCTTATTTTCTGCCCCATCATACCGTTCTTCGACCAGAAAGCAAATCGACTAAATTACCCGTGGCCTCAAAGAAAACGGGCAGTGGATTCTCCTTGAACGACGTACAGAGGGGTATTTTGCCAATCCAGCCGGACATTAGGCCAAAAATTAATTTTGAGAAATGTAAAAATTTAAGTACGCAGCTCGACAGACAACAAAATTCTGCATCGTGCAGTGAATTTTCAAGGCATTTGCTTAAGATTTATTGTTTTGGGACACTGTTAAAGTCAGGAAAGTTGAGTAAATCGCATACGTTTTTATTGACTTTAAACGATTTGGAGAGGTTTGCAATATATTTTTTGGTGGCTAAACGAATAAAGATTTTGTATTGATTTTTTTTTTCTGTGAAAGGGTTTATTAGTAACTACTTATGTTAGTTTTAAATTTTTTTTTTTAATTTGTAATGATAAAAAATTTCGTTCAAAATTAAAAAAAGGTTTTTTTTTGTAAAATTTTTGGTAAAAAAAAAGTGAAAAGCTTTTTAAGATTGATCTCCATCGCGATCCTAAAAATGTTATATGTATATCACTACAAAATTTACGATCTCTTCTTTTCTGCTGTAAAAAAAAACTTTGCGCATATTTGCGCCATTTTTGTTTGCAATTTTTTGAAAATTTTTAAGAAGCATGTAATCTATTTCTTTTAATAATTGCATTATTTTTTCAAATAATTTTTTATTTAACCGCCCACAAAAGGGGGCAGGGATAAAAATGGCATTTAAGAATCTCTTGAGTCCAACTTTAAGTTTTTGAACATTCTTTGACCTTAAAAGTTGTAATTGCTAAACAAAATGACGGGAAAATAAAATAAAAAAAAAACTTGAATTTTTCAGAGGTAGGATTAATTCTTCCAAGGGGAACTTTTTTCTCCTTGATCCGATTTTTCCTATTTTAAAGCATTGACAGCCTATGACCATAACAGATTTTTCTGCAAAGTTTCATTAACCTAGGGGCACTCAGTACATTTTTAGAGCCAATATAAGCTAAAAAAAAAGTTATGTCCGGCTAGATTGGCAAAATACCCCTATGTGCGACGTCCTATATCAGGGCCCGACTCTTCAAACAGACTTAGTACAGATCATATTAAATTGGAGAAATTGTGAACATGTGTTCACTGGCGACATTGAAAAGATGTATCGACAAATTTTGGTTCATCAAGAAGATAGCTCTTACCAGCAAATTTTGTTTCGAAGCAATTTAGACGGGAATGTGAAATCATATCAGCTAAAAACGGTTGTGCTCCCTTCTTAGCGATTCGCACTTTACTACAGCTAAGTGAGGATTGCAAAAGCGCTTATCCAGCAGCTTCAATAGTTCTGAAATGAAATCTACGTGGATGACATTCTATTAGGAGAACACACTCTTGAAGATGAAAAAATGGCAACTTATGCTAGCGTTATTATCTGCAGTATTTCCAATGAAGAAAATTACGGCCAATAATAGGGTTTTTTAAAGGTTTGCCGCGGGAGGATCTCATGAATGAGGATTTTTTAAAAATTGAATCCAGTTCAACAAAAATCTTAGGAATTCCCTGGAACGCGATGAATGATTATTTTTATTATGTTGTTGAACCGGTTAACATTATACCTACTACTACAAAAAGGTTAATTTTGTCAGCTGTAGCCAAGTTATTTGATCCGATATGTTGGTCAAGCCCAGTCGTAATGGTAGCGAAACTATTAATGGAAGAATTGTGGGAAAGAAGAGTAGATTGGGATGAAACTGTGCCAAGTACTATTCTTATGAAATGGAAGACGTTTCTGAAAAATTTAATACATATTTCTTCTTTCAAAATTCCGAGATGGGTGTACTTTACCCCGAACCATTATATTCAAGTACATAGGTTTTGCGACTCATCTGAAAAGGGATATTGTGGCACAATTTTTATGCGCTCGGTAGTATCCGAATATTTAAACTGTAATTTGCTAGTAGCTAAAACTAAAGTAGTTCCAATTAAGAAAACTACGGTTCCAAAACTTGAATTATGTGGAGCATTATTGTTTTCTAAAATGGTTAAACGTCTAACAGAGAACTATAGTTTCGAATATGACCCATTCTTATGGACAGACTCCTCTATTGTTCTGGGATGGCTACAAAAACCGCCTCAAAGCTTAAAAACTTTCGTTGCTAATCGAGTAACAAAAATACTGAACATAACGGATATTTGCCACTGGAAACACGTTAGAACCGAGGATACTGATTAGGTACCCATGGTTGCACTCCTCAAGAGCTCATGGATAGCAAATTATGGTGGCATGGACTTGATTGGCTATCTTATCCTAAAGATTCATAGTCAAAACCACGACCGTTTGATCCAACTGATTTAGAAACGAAAAAGTTTTCAAACTACCATATAACTTCATTGAACGATAAATGGAAAATAATATAATCGATACAAACCATCAAGAGTTCCTAGAGAGTTTTTCATGCTTAGGACGCCTTAAGAGTCTTCAGTTACTGCATTCGCTTCATTAACAGAGTCGTAAAACAAAAGATTTATATTGAAAAATTCGTAACCACCGATGAAGTTAGATATAGTAGAAACAGATTAATAGCAATCGCACAACAGTCATATTTTGCAAAGGAGTATCAATGCCTTCGAGACAAACAGTCTCTCAATCGTAAAAGCAGAATTCTCTCATTAAATCCGTTTATAGATAAGATTAACTTACTTCGTGTAGGAGGCCGGCTCGTAAACGCGGGTTTAAGCACGAACGACACCGGACAATTATCGTCTCGCTTTTCTTTTAGTAAATTACACTCATACAATTTTGCTTCATGCTGAACAAATAATTATGCTTCGTGCGTTAAGGCAAACTTTTTATATACTACGAGTAAGAAACTTAGTCCGAAAATGTATACGCAGTTGTAAACAATGCACTTAGCGTGTTCAGAAGCTCCTTGTATCTTGTATGTTATTGTATAATTGTATAAAAATACGTCATTGTATGTTTGTTGTTGATAATTTACATGCAAAAGTCCGATACATTCTATACAATTTTCATTCGTATGTTTATTGAATGTTGTATGCAATTGAAGCATATCATTCACATGTGAATAGTCATTTTTGAAAAGAAGAAAGCAATAAACAAACTTTTGAAAAATAAAAATTATTTTCAACACAAAAGAAATGGAATTCTTTAAAGAAAATGAGGTATGTATATCAAATTAAAAAATTTATTATCAAATGTAAATTAAAACTATTTTTAGCCAAAAACAAAACGTGTTCGCTTAAACCCCGTTAGAAAGTGGACGTTGGACGAAGAAAGGGCGTTGATTGATTTTTTGCAGGAAAATAGAAATTTTGAGGTAAGCTTCTGTCTTTTTCTTGCTACATTCCATTTTAATTTTGTCTTATTTCAGAAACCAACAGCACAAAGTGCTTTTGTTTGTCTTTAAAGGATACGCACTATCACCTGCGATCCACTGACCATTTGATAAATACCTTTCTGGATGTTTTGCAAGGGGACAATTGGAAAAAATTTTGGCATCGTGGACGCTACCTGGATATCCGACTGTGACCTGTCTTATACTTAAATTGTGATCACAAATGGCTTGAATTTTTACCGCATACTGACGTTTACGAGAGAAGTATAATTCATGATTCCTTGCAGGTGCTTCGGCGAATTTGATCTCGGATCAATCTATAATCAGTTTTGTTCTTTCTGACTCATCGGGCCAATACAAGTACTGACTTTTTAATTTTAGAAAGGCTTTGAATACTCTCTTTGTAATGTTTTCTATCGTTCCACCATCCCCCACACCAAAAAGTGATGCAACTTTTCGGATACAGGCACCCTTACCCGATGATCCTAAACGAAAAAGCACAATTTTCAATTGCAGTTCTATTGGAAGCTGTATTTTTTTTTTTGGTAAAATCTAGCATCATCAAATCCATTTAAAACGTTCTGTCGCCAGTGAATGCTTTTAGATATTCCTAAATGAACGCTTCTACGATGAGCCAAAAGATGCAGCAAACTCATCCGAAAATTTTCATGAATTTCATCCTCCTCTTCTTTGTCACCTGAAATTATTTTACTTAGTATACATGGAACACGTAAATTTGCAAATTTTATACTTGAATCTGCCATCAACATTTGTATTTTGTAGTTTTCACAAATAAAAGAAAAAATTTTATCTTTTTCACTTTAAAATTTCATTTTAATTTTTATCCTCCAATTGTAAAAAAGTTTGTTCTTCTTCTTTTTATTATTGCTTGACAGCTGATAAAATACAACAATACAAAAATACAACTTTACAAAAGTGTGTTCACAACTAAAATTTGTATGTAGTATTTTTTTACACGATACACGATACAAAAGTCGGTTCTGAATACCGTAACTATATAAACAAAAGTTGTCACCTTTTACATACATGGGTGTGGATTTTGCTGGTCCGTTCAATTTGAAATCGTCAACGCTAAGAAACGCGAAACTTATTGAAGGATATGCGGCAGAATTCGTATACTTTTCGAGTAAAGTAGTTCATCTTGATGTCTGTTCCGATCTCTCTACTGATTGATTTTTAGCCTGTTTTAATAGGTTCACTGGCAGAAGAAAGCTTCCCAAAACGATGTTCTCTGACAACGGTCGTAACTTCTTAGGAGCAAGTTTTAAATTATTGAAAACCCACAATATTTTCCTAAATTCTGCAGAAAAGGCATTAATCGAAAAATATGGTGTTGAATTCTAGACCGATCTCCCCATTAACTGAAAGCCCTGACGAACTACTTCCTTTAACTCCTGGTAATTTTCTGAGAGGTACAGCTTTGATAGCTCCTCCTGAAGCTCCTGATAAGCCTTAACAAAAAAGTTTAAGTTTCATAAATCGTTGGGATCGGCTTAAGGCCATACAGCACATTTTTGCAAGGCGTTGGAAAAACGAATACAACACATAACTGCAGCGTAGACTTAAGTGGAAGAAAAAAAAAGGATAGTATCAAATTAAATGATTTTCTCATAATAAAAGATGACTTGTTACCACCAACTGAATGGCGTCTTGGAAGAGTAACAAACCTACAAACCAGGAAGCGATACCCAGCAAAATTTTTACTCACAACTTCTTAAATGCATTACTTAGTAGCTCTATTCGCCACTCGCTGCATTACGTAGAAGCTATTTTATAACTACTTCCTTATAATGAATTATATAACTCATTATTTTCTTGTATAAAATAATACATTTAGTTTAAAAACGTAAATTGATGTTTTACGATATAGTAGGTATAACGTTTAGATATAAATATTTTAAATATGCTAATATTTACAAGACAACGTTGTTTTCCTTACAAAAAATATATTATTAAAAAAATTATTTTTTATACATTTCAATGCAATTTTTGTTCAAAATACCATTAACCTGTCTCTCGTGATCAAATCAGCTGTATGAATATTCATACGCAATCAGGTATGTTCTGTAATCCGAAACCGAGTGAAATTGAATCCGAATGAAATTTTAAATTGTCATAACTTTTAAATCTTACAACATTTTGATATTATTTTTTATACATTTGATTAAAGACCATTCACATAACTTCCTTAATTGCTAATGTTTTAAAGTAATAGGCGCAACTAAGTTATATTTTTCTTTAAAAATTTATTCGATTTCAATTTCACTCGGTTTCGGATTACAGAACATACCCGTATATGTTTTTTTTATTTATTTAGAGTAATAAAATAAACGATGGATTAATTGCCCTTCTATTATCTACGCATTTTTATGCATTTTGTATTTCAAACACATTTATATAAATATCGGCATGTGTATGCCCTCATGTGATATAAGTATTTTTTCTGTGTATAAATATTTTTACAACAGAATTAATTTTATAAATTGAATCGTATTATTTTACCCATCTGTGAATATTAAAATTTTTTGTTAATTAATAAATTTATTTTTAAAATTGTATTTAGCTTATTATTTGGATCCTAAGCAAGTTGATTGGTAACAAGTTCTAGAAAATAATTTTTTTGTTTTTCATATAAAAAATCGAATTTGTTAATAAAAATTAATTTTTATGAATTTTATTAGTGATCACAGTGTTCTATTGCCTGTGGGACGCTTAGCTTATTCAGAAAATTAGTTTTTAGTTTTTCATATAAAATATCGAATTTTTTAATAAAAAAATCCCTTTTTATGAATTTTATAACTGATCGCAGTATTTTGTCCTTTTGCCTGTACGACGCTTAGTTTAGCCAGAAAATAAGTTTTTAGTTTTTCATATAAAAAATCTAATTTTTTAATAAAAAATCCATTTTTATGAATTTTATAAGTGATCGCAGATTTTTGTTCTTTTGCCTGTAGGACGCTTAGGTTAGGTAGAAAATGAGTTTTCAATTTTTCATATAAAATATAGAATTAAAAAAAAAAATCATTTCAATGAATTTTATAAGTGATCACAGATTTTTGCCTGTAGGACGCTTAGTTTAGTTAGAAAATGAGTTTGTAGTTTTTTACATAACAAATCGAATTTTTTAATAAAAACTTCATTTTTAAGAATTTTATGAGTGATCACAGATTTTTGTCCTTTTGCCTGTATGACGCTTGGTTTACATTTTTATGAATTTTAGTTTTTCATATAAGAAATCGAATTTTTTTAGTATTCACAGATTTTTGTCCTTTTGTCTGTAGGACGCTTAGTTTAGACAGAAATTTTTGAATTTTTAGTTTTTCATAAAAAATCGAGTTTTTTAATAAAAAATACATTTTTATGAATTTTATTAGTGATCACAGATTTTTGTCCTTTTGCCTGTAGGACTCTTAGTTCGGATTTAGAAAATCGGATTTAGGTTTTAATAAACAAATCGAATTTTTTGTCGTTTTACTTGTAGGATGCTTAGTTTAGTTTTTCATATAAAATATAGAATTTTTTAATAAAAAATTCATTTTAATGAATTTTATAAGTGATCACAGATTTTTGTTCTTTTGCCTGTGGGACGCTTAGTTTAGTTAGAAAATGAGTTAGTAGTTTTTTACATAAAAAATCGAATTTTTTAATAAAAAATCATTTTTTATGAGTTTTATAAGTGATCGCAGATTTTTGTCCTTTTGCCTGTAGGACAAAACGACAATGATTTTTCCGTTTTTTCATATAAAAAAATCAATTTTTTTAATAAAAAATCCATTCGTATGTATTTTACAAGCGATCACAGATTTTTGTCCGTTTGCCTGTGCAAAAAAAGTGCAGTGCAGTTTTTGGGACTGCCAGTAAAAGTGAAAACTACACAAGTAACTTGTGATTACTTTTTTCAACGATTTTTAATAAAATACAAAGCAAAAGGATCATTTAACTTTTCACAGAATAGTTAAATACAAATATTGATAATAATCTTTTGATTGTTGCAGTTTACAGTTTTACTATAGTTTTCAGCTCTACAAGTTTTTTTTCTTTTTTAAATGTCCGCTTATTACAAACTTGTAACACTTTATTCATGTTGCGCAAACACTCACAAAGTGCCATATTTTTAACCGTTTCAAAAGAACAAACTTTTTACCCTCAAACATTTGCATATCTAGCGTTTTACTATATTTGGCGATTTTAACAAATTTTTTAGCGATTGTAATCGTTCATTTACGTTTCTGCACAATAGTTTTTACAACACTCATCTTTCACAAAAACAAACGATCAGCTGCTAATTATAAAGCAAAAATTGGCGGAAGAATATTTTGAAGCAATTAAAAGGAATTAAAATAAAATATAATAATGGAAGAAAAAATTGAAACAAAAATTGAAGAATCTCCCACAACGCACAAAAGAGTTCAAACTAAGTAGGGTATGTTTTTAGCAATTATGCAATTGAATAATAAAAAGCTATTTTTTTCCAGTTTGGACTGATGGGGATACACGACAACTTCTGGACCTTTATGCCAATTCCATGGAAGACATAGGCCCATTAAAGAAATTTAAAACAAAAAAAGACATGTGGGCTTTTATTTCAATAAAATTTTCAGACAAAACTCCAAAACAGTGCGAGGAGCGGTACAAGACAGTCCTAAGACGAAAAAAAGTTGCGGTAGAAAATAACAGAGCCTCTGGATCGAAAAGAAAAGACGTTGAGTTTGCGGAAGAGTTAGCAAAGATATGCTTACTGGATGATTCAATAGAACCAGAAGTACTTATAAGCAGCAACAAATGCATCAAGGTCGAAAAAGGAGAGAAAATAGAAAAAGTCAAGAAAAAATCTAAATCAGTTCAGGAGAAATTAGTGGAAATAATAGAGAAAAAAGAGGAAGCGAAGGAAAGACGTCACCAGAAAAAAATGGAAATGCTACGGAAGATTTGGGAAGCTAAAAAGTAAATAAAACAATTTTAATTTACATCCACTAATTGTCACAAAAACTGAGAAAATCGGATTTAGGTTTTAATAAACAAATCGAATTTTTTGTCCTTTTACTTGTAGGATGCTTAGTTTAGTTTTTCATATAAAATATAGAATTTTTTAATAAAAAATTCATTTTAATGAATTTTATAAGTGATCACAGATTTTTGTTCTTTTGCCTGTGGGACGCTTAGTTTAGTTAGAAAATGAGTTAGTAGTTTTTTACATAAAAAATCGAATTTTTTAATAAAAAATCATTTTTTATGAGTTTTATAAGTGATCGCAGATTTTTGTCCTTTTGCCTGTAGGACAAAACGACAATGATTTTTCCGTTTTTTCATATAAAAAAATCAATTTTTTTAATAAAAAATCCATTCGTATGTATTTTACAAGCGATCACAGATTTTTGTCCGTTTGCCTGTGCAAAAAAAGTGCAGTGCAGTCTTTGGGACTGCCAGTAAAAGTGAAAACTACACAAGTAACTTGTGATTACTTTTTTCAACGATTTTTAATAAAATACAAAGCAAAAGGATCATTTAACTTTTCACAGAATAGTTAAATACAAATATTGATAATAATCTTTTGATTGTTGCAGTTTACAGTTTTACTATAGTTTTCAGCTCTACAAGTTTTTTTTTCTTTTTTAAATGTCCGCTTATTACAAACTTGTAACACTTTATTCATGTTGCGCAAACACTCACAAAGTGCCATATTTTTAACCGTTTCAAAAGAACAAACTTTTTACCCTCAAACATTTGCATATCTAGCGTTTTACTATATTTGACGATTTTAACAAATTTTTTAGCGATTGTAATCGTTCATTTACGTTTCTGCACAATAGTTTTTACAACACTCATCTTTCACAAAAACAAACGATCAGCTGCTAATTATAAAGCAAAAATTGGCGGAAGAATATTTTGAAATAATTAAAAGGAATTAAAATAAAATATAATAATGGAAGAAAAAATTGAAACAAAAATTGAAGAATCTCCCACAACGCACAAAAGAGTTCAAACTAAGTAGGGTATGTTTTTAGCAATTATGCAATTGAATAATAAAAAGCTATTTTTTTCCAGTTTGGACTGATGGGGATACACGACAACTTCTGGACCTTTATGCCAATTCCATGGAAGACATAGGCCCATTAAAGAAATTTAAAACAAAAAAAGACATGTGGGCTTTTATTTCAACAAAATTTTCAGACAAAACTCCAAAACAGTGAGAGGAGCGGTAAAAGACAGTCCTAAGACGAAAAAAAGTTGCGGTAGAAAATAACAGAGCCTCTGGATCGAAAAGAAAAGACGTTGAGTTTGCGGAAGAGTTAGCAAAGATATGCTTACTGGATGATTCAATAGAACCAGAAGTACTTATAAGCAGCAACAAATGCATCAAGGTCGAAAAAGGAGAGAAAATAGAAAAAGTCAAGAAAAAATCTAAATCAGTTCAGGAGAAATTAGTGGAAATAATAGAGAAAAAAGAGGAAGCGAAGGAAAGACGTCACCAGAAAAAAATGGAAATGCTACGGAAGATTTGGGAAGCTAAAAAGTAAATAAAACAATTTTAATTTACATCCACTAATTGTCACAAAAACTGAGAGATTTGAGACTTCGTAGTTGCCATAGCTACTACGTGATCTTTCGATTCCTGTATTATACCTTTTACATTAAAAATGAATTAAAGTTATTTTTTAGTTAATTATCCTTTTTATGAAAATTACTTTAAATTTTTGGGACACTCTAACCTACATTGTACCTTTTAAATTGAAAATTCAAATAAAGATACATATATTTTTTAGTTATATAAAAGTGTTTTTATTTTATTTTCATTTGGCCGAGTTCAGTTAAGATACTATCTCGTCTGTCATCATCAAAATTCTCCGAAGGCACATTGGGTACGTTACAGCTCAATTCTTCCTCAAAAAAGTCTTCATTGTCAATGCAAATATTGTGAAGAACACATGCTGCAATGACAAACTGTGACATAGTGACAACATTATGAAAGTCAAGACGTAATAATTGTCGAAAACGACCCTTAAGAACACCAAAAGCATTTTCTATCTTTACACGGATAGGAAAAAATTTTGCGTTATAATTTTTTTGCCGATTCACTTAAATTGCCATAGTCTCGGTATGGTGTTAAAAGATATTCTCTTAAGGGGTAAGCAGAATCTCCCAGTATGTGGTACTTTGGAAAACACAAATTGGGTAAATCTTTTCCAATAAATGATAATTTTAATATTCTTGCATCATGGATTTTATTGGGAACACCAGTGAAAACATCCAAAAATCTCAGCTTTGAATCACAGATAGCCTGAAGTGTTATTGACAGATAGTCATGTCTATTAGCGTACGTGGAACGTATTTTATGTTTTGGCTTTCTGATATGTAGCTTCCATCCACACATCCAATAGCGTTTGGAAAACCAGAATTCTGTAAAGAAATCTTTTTTGTACAGTTTTGTAAATAATATAACCTACAAATGAACGCACTTATACCTTTTCAAATTCCTTCGAAATTGTTTCTTTTTCCACTTCTGATTTTGGAAATTTGATTACTTCTGGTGCCATTTCATTTACTAAAAAATCCAAGTCTTTCTTAAAGGATGCATGAAGATTTGATATACACATATCAAAAAGATTCGCTACTTCCCTAAATGTTGTCTTATTCCCAGCGAACCTTAAAAATAAAACAAATGTGATTATTTAAATTTTCAAGATTATTTGTCATTGAGCTACCACAAGAATGAAATGACTTGCTGTTCTACAGTTGATTGTGGTCTTCCTCCTTGATACGTTCTCGTCAAGCTTGATGCGGAGTACCTCTCTATAATATATGTAGTACTTTTTCGGCTAAGACGTAAATTCTTTTTAAAATGAAATAAAATAGAAGAATGAAAAAATTCACAAATTTGTTTTAATGTTTTTTTTACATCTGCTTCAGTATATTGATGAAATACGTTTTGAACAAAATTTTTTACACGAGGTAATTTCTTTCGTCGAAAAAGAGCCTCATATATTTCATCATCCTCGGATGAAGAGGATGATTCCAACAAATATGTTAAAACAATTTCAGTTTTAGCGTCCATAACAATAAATTTCTGTTTAATAAAAGAATCAAAACAAATAATCATATTGTTACGAAAGAAGAATTTATTCATTATAAGCTCTGAACCACAATACTCCCGAACAACAACAACATTAATGGTTTGTTTTCTTACAATGATGAAAGAAAGAAACAAACAATAAAGAGTAACGCCTTAAACAATCATTCGCATATACACACACACATTAAATAAACACTCATCAGTTAAATACACAGCCACATACATAAATACAAGATAAACAAATAAACAGCCACACATACAGTTATAAAGAAATAAACAACCACACAAACAGCTATAAAGAAATAAACAAACACACAAACAGAAAACAAGAGCAATAACAATCGAACCTGCCAGATAAGTCTGGAATAGAACATTCTGGTGCTTTTAATCACCTATATAAGCGAATCGTGCTGGCGAGTAGTATGGCAGTATTAATTTAAAAGTCAAAGAGTTACGTTGTCGAATTTTAAGAGTGTTTAACAGTTTGCTGTATTTTTGAACAGTGGTGTTAAATAAATAAAGCGACTTACAGTAAAAGTATTAACAGTGTGTATTTATTTTGCAATTAAAAGAACCCAACGTAAAGTAAAAACGTAACAATTGGTGTCAGAAGTGGGATTGTAAAATAAAATAACTTAAAAAAAAATTAATAAAAATGAAATTTGAAGAAGTTAAAGTGGAGCAGCTGAAAAAGGAGTTAAGTAAGCTGGATTTGCCAACAACAGACCTACAGAAGAGGCTCATAGATGAATTCAAGCGACGTGGCATCGACATTGGTACATATGAGTTCGAAGAAAAAGAGGAGATTGAGGTATGTACCCGTGCAACAACAAGCAGCATTGACTTTAATGCGATGTTTGCTGCTATGATGGAGAAAATTTCAGAAGTTAAAGAAGCTTCTAACAGAAGTGAAGAAGCTTCTAGAACAAACAGCGAGAAACTACTGGAAACAGTAAATGAGAAACTGGAGAAAAATCAACAACTTCTAGCTGAGATTCAAGAAGTTTCTAGAGCGAATAATAAGAAACTTTTGGGACAAGTCAACGAAAACCTTCTACAAATTTCTGAAACCATTAATAAGCGAGTAGACTACGTAGAAGTCAAGTTCGACGAAAAACTCTCTGCCGTAGAAGTGCAACTGTCCGGTTTAAATAGAAAAGTGAATCTTCTAGAAACTAGTGGCGTCGAAGTACAGGTAAAGGATGTCGATGTAAAGCTGCAGGAGCTTGAAAACAAAATTATGAGGCTGGAAATAAGAGAAGGTCCACTACGAGTAGTGACTGAAAACACAAATAGGATAAAAGCTCCCAGTTTCGACGGCAATATACCCTTCAACGTCTTCAAATTTCAGTTTGAGACAGTGGCCAGTAAAAATCTATGGAGCAATGAAGAGAAAGCGATTGAACTGATTCTGGCACTTAAAGGATCTGCAGCTGAAGTCCTCGAAAGCCTACCAACTAGCTGCAGAAATAATTATGAGGACATAATGGTGGCGTTACAGCGGAAATATGGCGGCGATCATAAAAAGGAGCTGTATAGAATGGAGCTACGCGGCAGGCTGCAGGGAGCAAATGAGACGCTTCAGGATTTCGCCATGGAGATAGAGCGCTTGGTGCAGCTAATATACCCTGGGGAAAACCATCCACTTCTAGAACAGTTCAAGGTGGAGGCATTTGTTAATGGTATTCGTGACCCACATATTAAGCACACAGTTTGCGCTAAGCAAAACACATCCTTTGCTGAAACCATTGCTTACGCTCTGGTTCAAGAAACAGCCAAAGTCATTTCGAGACCGCAGTCATACAAAGTGCGAAAAGTTGAAGTAGCTGCTGAAGATGAGAAAACAACAATGGACGACATAAAGCAAATACTTGAATCGGTAAAGAAAGTCTTAGATGAAAGATAAGGTAAGACAAACGCTAAGTGCTTTAATTGCGGCAAAGTCGGCCATTTTCAACGAAACTGTAGGGCAGCAAGAAAACGAGCCAGATCTGTTTCGCCGCCAAGAAACAATAAACGTGCGACTCATGGAACATCTCGAGAGTCGTTAAACTAAAGAGAGCTAGCACTACGGGGCATGAGCTAGCTCCCACAACCGAGGGCCCCACAATCTTCATATCTGTGATGCAGCAGCAAAACAGCAATCTTACTGCAAGCGGGTATATCAACGGAGAAAAACGTATTCTGACAATAGACACAGGAGCGTCGCAGTCTATAATAAGGCCCGATTTAGTAAAGGGAAAAGTGGAACAATTGAATAATGTAAGCCTGCGCACCGCTACCGGAGAATTTGCTACTGTCTATGGTAAGGCCAAAGTCAGATTAACTATAGCCAACATGAGTGTGGACCATGTGTTCATTGTTGCCGATATCGTGGACGAAGTTATTATTGGCGCAGATTTTATGATCATGCATGGAGTCGATCTGCGCATGGGGCAACAAATAATGATCTGGCGAAACGTCGAAATACCCCTTGATATTGGATATGTGAGTAAATCTGCAGTAAGGAAGTTGGTTGCTGTAGCATCCCAGAAATTACCACCTCAGGCAGAAACTGTGATATGGGCACGTATGGAGAAAGATTGTGAGGACAACCGGTTGTGGGTGGTAGAACCATCAGGAATTAAGAGTGAGACAATAACAGCAAAAGCCCTCGTGAAAACCTGTAAGAATGGAAAAATTCCTGTGAGAGTGTTAAATCTATCCAGCAGTGAAAAAGTAATTGGTAAAAACTCTCACATAGCTCAATGTACACCAGCAGAGGCCATAATTAATTGCGAGAGAGACTTGGACCCTGAAAAACTGTCAACTAAAGAGCGCGAAATACTAGCAGAACACGTGGGGAAATGGGTAGCAGAGCTGAAGCCACCTGACAGAAACAAAGCCAAGCAGCTGCTACGAAAGTACGCCTCTGTCTTCGCCCTAAAAGATAAAAGCCAAGGTAGAACGGCAATAGTGAAGCATGAAATAAATACTGGCGAAGCGAGGCCCATAAAGCAAGCCCCCAGGAGCATTCCCCTAGCCAAGCGGAGCGAAGTAAAGCAGCTAGTCAACGAAATGGAGCGAGACGGAATTATCGAACCGTCTTCGAGTCCTTGGAGCTCGCCGGTAGTTTTAGTAAAGAAGAAAGATGGCAGCACTAGATTTTGCGTTGACTACAGAAAGCTCAACGATGTTACCAAAAAGGACGGTTATCCGCTACCAAGAATCGATGACACCTTGGACACGCTAGCAGGTACTAAGTGGTTTTCTACTCTAGATCTACAGAGCGGTTACTGGCAAGTCGAGATAGCTGACAAAGAAAAAGAAAAAACTGCTTTTAGTGCTCTCGATGGTTTATGGCAGTTTAATGTTATGCCATTTGGTCTCTGCAACGCTCCAGCCACCTTCGAGCGTTTAATGGAACGAGTGTTAAAGGAACTCAATTGGAAGTCATGTCTGGTGTATCTGGATGACATAATTGTCATGGGAAAGACCTTCGATGAACACCTAAGGAATATGGAAGAAGTCTTCAGGCGTATATCAGCGGCTGGACTGAAGCTCAGTGTTAAGAAATGTGCATTGTTTCAGAAGGAAGTCAAATACTTGGGGCATCGTGTAACAGCAGAGGGCATATCAATCGATGAAGATAAAATACGGGCAGTAAAGCACTGGCCTCGTCCTCAAAATCTTCACGAGTTACGAAGTTTCTTGGGACTCTGCACATACTACAGACGATTTGTGCCAAATTTTGCTAGTGTTGCTGCGAGCCTACATGAGCTAACCAAAAAGTCGCGACCTTACCAGTGGAGTGAAGCAGCCGAGGAAGCATTTCAGAAGCTCAAGGAATTGTTGTGTGTGGCACCTATCCTGGCATATCCAGTAGCTGGGCAAAAATTCGTGCTAGACACTGATGCGAGCGGATATGGAATAGGAGCCGTGCTGTCTCAAGTGGTAGATGGGACAGAAAAGGTTATAGGCTACTACAGCAGAGTACTTTCGAAGCCTGAAAGAAACTATTGCGTAACGCGACGAGAGCTGCTAGCAGCATTGGAGTGCATTAAACACTACCACAAGTATTTGTATGGCCAACATTTTATGCTGAGGACAGATCATGCCGCACTCAGGTGGTTGCTGCAATTCAAGAGCCCTGAAAGACAGCTTACACGCTGGATTGAGCGACTGCAGAGCTATGACTTTAGTATTGAGCACAGAAAAGGAGGCAAGCATAACAACGCAGGCGCCCTTTCTAGGCGACCATGTGATCTGGGGTGTAAGCATTGCACAAAGGCGGAGAGAAAAGAATTCGTTATTGATGTTCGGCTTACACATATAGAATCTAGTGAAGACTGGCCGACTGCGCAAAGAAACGATCCCATATTGGCAAAAATTATAGCAGCTGAAGAGGAAGACAGAAGACCGACGCGAAGTGAGATCTCACCAGAAAGTCCACTGGCGAAGGCATATTGGGCCCAGTGGAACAGTCTAAGGTTGAAGGATGGCTGCTTATGTCGCACCTGGGAAAGCACAGACGGCAAAACTGTGATAGACTTAATCGTCGTTCCATCCTCCAAGATCAAATTTTGAATCCGCTATATTCAAAGAGATGTGCGAAGTATACGGAATAAGAAAGACCAGAACGACACCGTACATCCGCAATCTGATGGCATGGTCGAAAGATTCAATCGAACCCTGGAGGAATACCTGAGAAAAGTGGTCAGCGCACATCAGAGGGACTGGGATGAGCATATACCCAAATCTTTGTTGGCATATAGATCAGCTGTTCACGATTCCACCTCACGAACACCAGCGAAAATAGTCTTTGGATCTGAGCTAAACTTGTCTGCAAATTTAGAGTTTGGTGTTAAGCCAACATTGGCAGAGACGGCGAAAACTCTAGTCAGGCACAAAGGGACCTTCAGGAGATTCACGAATTCTTGCGGAGTCGGATAAAATTAACCAGTGATAAAATAAAAGCCAGATATGATCGAGCTGCCAACTCTGAGGGATTTAACGAGGGACAACTGGTTCTACTTTTTAACCCACAACGGAAGAAAGAATTATCACCCAAACTACAAACTCATTGGGATGGACCTT
>OX451220.1:10318718-10402671 GCA_949628195.1 Phasia obesa
AAGTCTAGGATCAAAAATGCCAAATTATTGTTATGAAATATAAATTGATGCTGTGAGCTAAAAAAACTTAATTTTGTTTTTTTCTTACTTCAGTTATTTCAGATTAGTTTGTTAAATATGACTACTGCACAGGTTTTGAAGACTTTAGAATAGTTTTGAGATACCAAGAAATACTTGAAATCGGTCTGAGAGACCGTGAAATGTGAAGGTGTCGCACAAAAATAAAAATAGTGAGGAAGGTTAAAGAAACACCGGGTTTGTTGTTGCACTGTAAGAAATATGCGTTTTCAAACTTTTAAAGTGACGAACATTATTTTTGTGCTTTCTTTGGCCACGCCCATTTTTTTAGAAAAAAAATTTGCGAAGCTATTAAATTAAAAAAATTTTTTTATTTCGAATTGCAAATTTGAAAACTTTTTTTCAAAATGCATGTTTCTGTTTTGTTGAAGAAACTAGCAAATGACTTTCCTTCTTCAACTAGGTTATTATTTAAAAAATTAAAAACATTATATGAAGCTTTTTGTTTTCTTTGCCTAGCATCATAATAAACTTTCCTCTTTATCTCAATATATTTTAAGCAAGCTGAGCAGCCCGTATATTTAGAGGGGTAGACATGTTGCTTGCAGTTATTGCAAAAGGGAAGCGTGTCTTCAGTGGAAACAAACTGATCTTCACCTGGACCATGATTATTGTCACATTTAATACATTTATATTGTCTGTTATAATTGTTTGACATGTTACTCCATTGTTGACAACGCCAACACTGCATTTCTCTTGAGTTACGTTTAAATGTTTTTTTTAATATTTGTTGTCATCTAAACGTCTATTTAACTATAAGGTTACTAAAAATAAACCCGTATCTATTCCATTTTTCCTAGAGAATGGAGTTGAAAAATTTGAAACAGTTTCTATAGTATGGGGAGCAATAGAATCAATTTAATTTTTTAATGAATTTATATCAGTTTTAAAATATAAACCGCGAATTACTACGCTTTTTTCCATTGGTGTGTAAGAATAAGAATCTATATTTTTATTTCTTAAAAGTTGCATCATTTCGTTATGCACTATTTCATCTTTTAAAAATAATTTATTTTAAATCTATTCTTGTTAATAATTTTGTAAACTACATTCTTAAGTTGTTCTACTAGTTGTTACTACTAAATTTTCTATATTAAAATTAAATAAAAATATAGGAGGACAGAATGAGGAGTCTTTTTTGAGGCTGTATTTTAAAAATCTTTCAATAAATTAGATTTACCACCCATAGGCTTTATTTTTTTTCCGCAATATTTAATTCTCCTAAAATAGCAAATCTATACTGAGAATTTTGTGTAGTATTATTTGTAGATGATTTATCTGAATTTTGAATGTTTTGCCGACTTAAGCTAGATAAATCTACCTTAGAACAATTTGATCTTTCACGTTTTCTTGTGGGGACTTCCTTAAACTGATTACCTTCAATTTCAGAGACAGAATGTGGAAAAACTTCAAAATCCATATTTTCTAAGTTCTTAATATTTTCTGAATGCTGTTCCAGCGAAAAATTGTTTTTGTCATCGCTATTGCTGGAAATAGATTTTTTTTCAACTGAGAAGCAATTTGGTCTGGTATCGTTAATTACACTAATAATACTTATTCTGCTAGTTTCTTGAGGCTTAGATTCAGAAAAGCTAGAAATATCCTTGGTAATAGTACATTCAGACACAGATTCTTCTATAGCAGAATTTCCCAAAATAATTTGTTTAACATAGAGTTGAAAAATTTGAAACAGTTTCTATAGTATGGGGAGCAATAGAATCAATTTAATTTTTTAATGAATTTATATCAGTTTTAAAATATAAACCGCGAATTACTACGCTTTTTTCCATTGGTGTGTAAGAATAAGAATCTATATTTTTATTTCTTAAAAGTTGCATCATTTCGTTATGCATTCATATTTTAAAAATAATTTTTTTTATATCTATTCTTGTTAATAATTTTGTAAACTACATTCTTAAGTTGTTCTACTAAATTTTCTATATTAACATTAAATAAAAATATAGGAGGACAGAATGAGGAGTCTTTTTTGAGGCTGCATTTTGAAAATCTTTAAATAAATTAGATTTACCACCCATAGGCTTAATTTTTTCTTCCTCAATATTTAATTCTCCTAAAATAGCAAATCTATATTGAGAATTTTGTGTAGTATTATTTAAAGATGATTTATCTGAATTATGAATGTTTTGCAGACTTAAGTTAGATAAATCTACCTTAGAACAATTCGATCTTTCACGTTTTCTTGTGGGGACTTCCTTAAACTGATTACCTTCAAGTTCAGAGACGGAATGTGGAAAAACTTCAAAATCCATATTTTCTAAGTTCTTAATATTTTCTGAATGCTGTTGCAGAGAAAAATTGGTTTTGTCATCGCTATTGCTGGAAAAAGATTTTTTTCAACTAGGAAGCAATTTGATCTGTTATCGTTAATTACACTAATAATACTTATCCTGCTAGTTTCTTGAGGCTTAGATTCAGAAAAGCTAGAAATATCCTTGAGAATAGTACATTCAGACACAGATTCTATTCTATTTCTTCTTTCATCTTTAAAAAATAATTTCTTTTAAATTTATTCTTGTTAATAATTTTGTAAACAACATTCTTAAGTTGTTCTACTAGTTGTTACTACAAAATTTTCTATATTAAAATTAAATAAAAATATAGGAGGACAGAATGAGGAGTCTTTTTTGAGGCTGTATTTTAAAAATCTTTCAATAAATTAGATTTACCACCCATAGGCTTAATTTTTTCTTCCGCAATATTTAATTCTCCTAAAATAGCAAATCTATATTGAGAATTTTGTGTAGTATTATTTATAGATGATTTATCTGAATTTTAAATGTTTTGCCGACTTAAGTTAGATAAATATACCTTAGAACAATTTGATCTTTCACGTTTTCTTGTGGGGACTTCCTTAAAATGATTACCTTCAAGTTCAGAGACGGAATGTGGAAAAACTTCAAAATCCATATTTTCTAAGTTCTTAATATTTTCTGAATGCTGTTCCAGAGAAAAATTGTTTTTGTCATCGCTATTGCTGGAAATAGATTTTTTTCAACTGAGAAGCAATTTGATCTGTTATCGTTAATTACACTAATAATACTTATCCTGCTAGTTTCTTGAGGCTTAGATTCAGAAAAGCCAGAAATATCCTTGATAATAGTACATTCAGACACAGATTCTTTTATAGGAGAATTTCCCAAAATAATTTGTTTAACATCCTCACGGCTTAGGCTTCCTTGAAGGGATGATTTGTTATGATTACAATCCTTTGTTTGATGTAACATTTTTCAATACTTTTTTAATTGTAATTTTCATAACGTTAATGTTTTAATTTTTCCTGATGATTCTACACAACGGAGTAGCGAAATATCGAAAATAAAAATAATTAACGACCTAAAGCTTGAAAATAAAAATATTTGAATACAAATTACTTTTTATTTTTTTAACACGATCGATTTTGACAAAAGTTTTTCTGAGTTATTCAGGTATGTTCTGTAATCCGAAACCGAGTGAAATTGAATCCGAATGAAATTTTAAATTGTCATAACTTTTAAATCTTACATCATTTTGATATTATTTTTTATACATTTGATTAAAGACGACCATTCAGATAACTTCCTTGGTTGCTAATGTTTTAAAATACTAGGCGCAACTAAGTTATAAAAATTTCTTTAAAAATTTTTTCGATTTCAATTTCACTCGGTTTCGGATTACAGAACATACCCGATAATTTTAAATTGAACCAAAAGTGTATGGTATATGAAAGGGTATATCTAAGTTTGTCACTCCGTGTGTAATTTTTATAATATTCATTTTTTTATTTTTATATGAAGTCGAGGATCAAAAATGTCAAATTATTGTTATGAAATATAAATTGATGCTGTGAGCTAAAAAACTTAATTTTGTTTTTTTCTTACTAGTCAGGAAGGTTAAAGAAACATCGGGTTTGTAGTTGCACTGTAAGAAATATGCGTTTTTAAACTTTTAAAGTGACGAACATTATTTTTGTGCTTTCTTTGGCCACGCCCACTTTTTTAGAAAAAAAATTTGCGAAGCTATTAAATTTTTTTTTTTAAGCTTGATTTTATTTATTGTATCTTCAAAAAATTTGAACTAACAATAAGTCTACAAATCTTATAATTAAAAATTCAAATTTAAGCCTAACCAGTGCTAGACAAAAACTTATGGTTCTGCAAGTGATACACTTCTATCGGTCATCTATTAAGCGCTCGGATTGATGAAAGGGTATCCCTCCTTCTCAGCCGAGTATGGCCACCAAAGTTAAGGATGTCTCGTGCAAGTGGGTTGGGATGGAATTCCAGTTTGTGAACATACCTTGTCGCGTACCTTGAAAATTCGTCTTTTACCAGAGGTACGCTTAGGTCTTTGTAGATTCGAGAGTTCCTAACGTACCACGGAGCTGAAGTAATTGTTCGTAGAATTTTATTTTGACATCTTTGAAGTTTTTCAATATTAGATACCGAAGCGCTACCCCATAGTTGGATCCCGTAACACCAAATATTCTTTAAAACTGCGTTATACAATAAAAGTTTGAGCATGAATTTCTGCCGATAAGCCAATTAAGTTGCACTGCTTTTAATTTGATCTGCGTATGTTTCGCGTCTATGTGAGACTTCCATGTTAAACAGCGGTCGAGGTGAATTCCAAGGTATTTGACTTCGCTGAGTTGCGGAATAATTTGATTATTTATTTTGATGGACGAGCATGTTTCTTTACGCAATGTAAAGGTGATATGCACACATTTTTGTTCATTAACCTTGATTTTCCAAAGCTCTAGCCATGACTCCAACTTGTAAATATAATCCTGTAAATTATGTGATGCTTGTAGATGGTTTTCTGAACACTGACAAATGCAGTATCATCCGCAAAAGTTAACGTGTGAATTTTGAGGTCTGTTGGCATATCAGCGGCATAAATCAGATATAAGGTAGGACCCATTATGCTACCTTGGGGAACTCCTGCTTCGATAGGCTGAGAGGAGCTTATGTAATCACCTTCTTTGACTATGAATTTGCGGCCAAATATGTAACTTTCCAAAAGCTTATGAGTGTTTGCAGGCAAGTTTAACTTTATATTGTGCATTAAAACGTCATGCCACACTTTATCGAATGCTTGGGAAACATCAATGAAAAGAGCGGAGCAGTATTTTTTGTCTTCAAACGACCTTCTTATCACATTTACTAATCTATGAGTTTGTTCAATGGTGCTATGTTTAGCCCTAAAGCCAAATTGATGATAAGGGATACTTTCAATCTCATTCAGTAATGGAGACAACTTCCTCATTAGCAATTTTTCAGTTTTGAAATTGTTGGTAGTAGGCTAATTGGCCGATATGATTCTACTTTGGTGAGATCCTTCCCTGGCTTAGGGATCATTGTAATCACAGATGTCTTCCACTCTGCCGGATAGTACTCAAGGCGTAAAATAGCGTTAAAAATAAAAAGGATTATTCTTCTAGCTATACGAGGTAACTCCAAAAGCATTTTATTGCTGATTTTATCCATACCCGGGGCTTTTTTGAGATTAAGATTACCAATGGCGTTTTCAATATCACGAAAATTAAGTCTTAAAGATACCGGATACTGTCATTTTTGGAGATTTTGGGCTTCGATAATATTTGCGCTGACCTTGGGCTTCTTTGACGCTTAACAACGGTAATATACCTATCCATTCCTACTTGCTTTTTTGGTCTTTCTTCGTTTATTGAAGTAGAAGAAGTTTTCTCATCGGAAGAGGCAACAATGTTGAGTGAGCAGGAACGGCGGCGGTTTTTGTCTCTAGTCGAGAGAATATTTTCCAAAGATTTTTTTAAAGAAACTTCCTCAGGGATCCATAGACTATTACGGGTGGAGCTAAGCTCTTTCTCCGAATTACATCTGGTGGGAACACTCATACAATTTATTTTTAATTAATTTTAACGATTTTTTTTTAATGATCTATAAAAAATTTTAATGACCTATTGCAAATAATTTCACCGAAAATTTGTATGCACACACACGTCTGATATCATTGACTGATGACGAAGGATAAGCTATTAAATTAAAAAAAAATTTTTTATTTCGAATTGCAAATTTGAAAACTTTTTTTCAAAATGCATGTTTCTGTTTTCTTGAAGAAACTAGCAAATGACTTTCCTTCTTCAACTAGGTTATTATTTAAATAATTAAAAACATTATATGAAGCTTTTTGTTTTCTTTGCCTAGCATCATAATAAACTTTCCTCTTTATCTCAATATATTTTAAGCAAGCTGAGCAGCCCGTATATTTAGAGGGGTAGCCATGTTGCTTGCAGTTATTGCAAAAGGGAAGCTTGTCTTCAGTGGAAACAAACTGATCTTCACCTGGACCATGATTATTGTCATATTTAATACATTTATATTGTCTATTATTATTGTTTGACATGTTACTCCATTGTTGACAACACCAACACTGTATTTCTCTTGAGTTACGTTAAATTTTTTTTTTTCTAATATTTGTAGTCATCTAAACGTCTATTTAACTTTAAGGTTACTAAAAATAAACCCGTATCTATTCCATTTTTTCTAGAGAATGGAGTTGAAAAATTTGAAACAGTTTCTATAGTATGGGGAGCAATAGAATCAATTTAATTTTTTAATGAATTTACATCAGTTTTAAAATATAAAACGCGAATTACTACGCTTTTTTCCATTGGTGTGTAAGAATAAGAATCTATATTTTTATTTCTTAAAAGTTGCATCATTTCGTTATGCATTCATATTTTAAAAATAATTTTTTTTATATCTATTCTTGTTAATAATTTTGTAAACTACATTCTTAAGTTGTTCTACTAAATTTTCTATATTAACATTAAATAAAAATATAGGAGGACAGAATGAGGAGACTTTTTTGAGGCTGCATTTTGAAAATCTTTAAATAAATTAGATTTACCACCCATAGGCTTAATTTTTTCTTCCTCAATATTTAATTCTCCTAAAATAGCAAATCTATATTGAGAATTTTGTGTAGTATTATTTAAAGATGATTTATCTGAATTTTGAATTAAGTTAGATAAATCTACCTTAGAACAATTTGATGTTTCACGTTTTCTTGTGGGGACTTCCTTAAACTGATTACCTTCAAGTTCAGAGACGGAATGTGGAAAAACTTCAAAATCCATATTTTCTAAGTTCTTAATATTTTCTGAATGCTGTTCCAGCGAAAATTGTTTTTGTCATCGCGATTGCTGGAAATAGATGTTTTTTCAGCTGAGAAGCAATTTGATCTGGTATCGTTAATTACACTAATAATACTTATCCTGCTAGTTTCTTGAGGCTTAGATTCAGAAAAGCTAGAAATATCCTTGATAATAGTACATTCAGACACAGATTCTTCTATAGCAGAATTTCCCAAAATAATTTGTTTAACATGGAGTTGAAAAATTTGAAACAGTTTCTATAGTATGGGGAGCAATAGAATCAATTTTATTTTTTAATGAATTTATATCAGTTTTAAAATATAAACCGCGAATTACTACGCTTTTTTCCATTGGTGTGTAAGAATAAGAATCTATATTTTTATTTCTTGAAAGTTGCATCATATCGTTATGCACTATTTCATCTTTTAAAAATAATTTCTTTTAAATCTATTCTTGTTAATAATTTTGTAAACTACATTCTTAAGTTGTTACTACTAAAGAAGTCAAGTTTTGTTCTAGAATTTTCTAATTTAGCAAGAGGATTTGCATTTATATTGGACTGATACAGAGTAAATATGTTTTCTAGAGAACGAGATATTATACCCGGCCTCAAGTCATCTCCCAAGAAAGTAAAAGTTTTGCCGGAGCCCGAAGTGCCATATGTTAGAACTGAAAAGCTTTCTTCGGCCTTTATCTTTTTCCTTATGCATTTTTCATAGACTTCTCGTTGACTTACCTCCGAATCAAAAATTTCTGAAAAACTGTGGTGTTTCTCCATGGAATTTTTACTTCTGCTGGTGCTACAAGATTCTGTGGGTGGACCGGTTATTAGAACTTTACCTTCTACCGATATTGAATAAGACGAAGAAGGTAAATCTACTGGTTGCAATCTTAAATAAACCAAAGCCCCAGTTTCCACCGTTGCACTTGAATCTATGCATTCCGTAATAGCACCATCCGTGATTCGAATTTTATCATATTCATCGTCCGCACTGTAACTATCACTTTCATCAAAAAGAGGACGCTCTTCCTCAATATCGCTTAAAATTCCTTTACGTTTTTGTGGACAAGGACGATCCTCACGCTTCGAAGCCATTTTAATTTCGATTTATGAAAGCTTGAATTAAATATGTATTTATTTTGTTTTTTATTTATTTATTTTTGTTTTATTTCTTTTATTTTTATGTATTTATTTTATTTTTTCTAGCACAAATGTACAATATTGTTTTATGTAGAAGATCCAGAAACAACTATGGTGCTAGATTACCACATATATTTTTGCTGTTTGAAACGAGTTACCGTACACAATATGTAAAAGCTTGAATTAAATATGTATTTATTTTGTTTTTTCTTTATTTATTTATTTTTGTTTTATTTCTTTTATTTTAAATTAAATAAAATATAGGAGGACAGAATGAGGAGTCTTTTTTGAGGCTGTATTTTAAAAATCTTTCAATAAATTAGATTTACCACCCATAGGCTTTATTTTTTTTCCGCAATATTTAATTCTCCTAAAATAGCAAATCTATACTGAGAATTTTGTGTAGTATTATTTGTAGATGATTTATCTGAATTTTGAATGTTTTGCCGACTTAAGCTAGATAAATCTACCTTAGAACAATTTGATCTTTCACGTTTTCTTGTGGGGACTTCCTTAAACTGATTACCTTCAATTTCAGAGACGGAATGTGGAAAAACTTCAAAATCCATATTTTCTAAGTTCTTAATATTTTCTGAATGCTGTTCCAGCGAAAAATTGTTTTTGTCATCGCTATTGCTGGAAATAGATTTTTTTTCAACTGAGAAGCAATTTGGTCTGGTATCGTTAATTACACTAATAATACTTATCCTGCTAGTTTCTTGAGGCTTAGATTCAGAAAAGCTAGAAATATCCTTGGTAATAGTACATTCAGACACAGATTCTTCTATAGCAGAATTTCCCAAAATAATTTGTTTAACATGGAGTTGAAAAATTTGAAACAGTTTCTATAGTATGGGGAGCAATAGAATCAATTTAATTTTTTAATGAATTTATATCAGTTTTAAAATATAAACCGCGAATTACTACGCTTTTTTCCATTGGTGTGTAAGAATAAGAATCTATATTTTTATTTCTTAAAAGTTGCATCATTTCGTTATGCACTATTTCATCTTTTAAAATTAATTTCTTTTAAATCTATTCTTGTTAATAATTTTGTAAACTACTTTCTTAAGTTGTTCTACTAGTTGTTACTACTAAAGAAGTCAAGTTTTGTTTTAGAATTTTCTAATTTAGCAAGAGGATTTGCATTTATATTGGACTGATACAGAGTAAATATGTTTTCTAGAGAACGATATATTATATACCCGGCCTCAAGTCATCTCCCAAGAAAGTAAAAGTTTTGCCGGAGCCCGAAGTGCCATATGTTAGAACTGAAAAGCTTTCTTCGGCCTTTACCTTTTTAACCGACTTCAAAAAAAGAAGGAGGTTATCAATTCGTCTGACTGTTGCTTTTTTTTTTATGTTTGTGCCCGCAGAACTCAGTCATTTCTGAACCGATTTTAAAAATTTTGCACTATTAGAAAGGTTATGGCTACAGATTGGTCCCATTTTAAAAGAAGTTCAAAATTTTAAAAATTAAAGGGTGTCCCCATACAACACACATGTTTTTTACGTGTATTATGAACATTATAGGTCACCAATTTAAAATTAAAAAAAAGTGCGTAACACAGTAGCTCCCAACAAGAAAAAGTAATTAAAAAATAAAATTAAAAATTTAAGGGTGACCCCATAGGTGACTTAATTTCACCTTTATTCTCCTATCTTTTGAACCGTTATAGACAAACACTTGAAAGTTGCACAGAATGTTCGTTACTATGTCTGTTATAACAAGTATAAATATTTAAAATTAGAAATTAAAGGGTGTCCCATTAGTTGGTTTATTTTGATATATATATGGCCAAACTTTTGAACCTTTATAGACACACAGTTGAAATTTACAAAATACTTGTATTGCTAAGTCCGCTAAAATAACAAGTGTAAAATATGAATTTGGAAATTAAAGGGTGTCCCAATAGTTAATGTAAAAGTAATATATATGGCCAAACTTTTCAACTGTTATAGATAGACAGTTGAAATTTACAAAGAACCTATATTGCTTAGTCCGCTATTAAAACAAGTATAAAACTTGGATCTATAAATTAAAGGGTGTCCCCATTATTGATGTTATTTGACCATTATGTCCTCATCTTTGGAACCGTTATAGACAAACACTTGAAAAATAGAAAAAATGTTCACTACTATGTCTCGAATAACAACAAGTATAAATATTCAAAATTGGAAATTATAGGGTGTCCCAATAGTTGATGTAATTTGATGTATATGGACACAAAGTTAAAATTTAAAAAGAATCTGTATTACAAAGTGTTCTTTAAAAAGAATTAAATTAAAATTTGAATTTAAAGGGTGTCCCAATGGGTGACGTCATTTGATATATATGACCCTATCTTTTAAACAGTTATTGATAAACACTTAACAATTAGACAGAATGTCCATTACTAAATTTGTTATAATAAGTATAATTATTTAAAATTATAAATTACAGGGTGTCGCAATAGTTTATGTAATTTGATGTATATGACCAAACTTTTAAACCGTTACAGACAGAAGGTTGAAATTTACAACGAACCTGTATTGCTACGACCGCTATAACTAATATAAAATTGAATTCGGAAATTACAGGGTGTCGCAATAGTTACCGTCTTAAAGAAACATGCTTTTAAGTTTGTCTGTTTTGAAGTCGGTTTTTTTTTGCAAGAATTATTCCTTATGCATTTTTCATAGACTTCTCGTTGACTTACCTCCGAATCAAAAATTTCTGAAAAACTGTGGTGTTTCTCCATGGAATTTTTATTTCTGCTGATCCTGTGGGTGGACCGGTTATTAGAACTTTACCTTCTACCGATATTGAATAAGACGAAGAAGGTAAATCTACTGGTTTCAATCTTAAATAAACCAAAGCCCCAGTTTCCACCGTTGCACTTGAATCTATGCATTCCGTAATAGCACCATCCGTGATTCGAATTTTATCATATTCATCGTCCGCACTGTAACTATCACTTTCATCAAAAAGAGGACGCTCTTCCTCAATATCGCTTAAAATTCCTTCACGTTTTTGTGGACAAGGACGATCCTCACGCTTCGAAGCCATTTTAATTTCGATTTATGAAAGCTTGAATTAAATATGTATTTATTTCGTTTTTTTTTATTTATTTATTTTTGTTTTATTTCTTTTATTTTTATGTATTTATTTTATTTTTTGTAGCACAAATGTACAATATTGTTTTATGTAGAAGATCCAGAAACAACTATGGTGCTAGATTACCACATATATTTTTGCTGTTTGAAACGAGTTACCGTACACAATATGTAAAAGCTTGAATTAAATATGTATTTATTTTGTTTTTTTTTTATTTATTTATTTTTGTTTTATTTCTTTTATTTTAAATTAAATAAAATATAGGAGGACAGAATGAGGAGTCTTTTTTGAGGCTGTATTTTAAAAATCTTTCAATAAATTAGATTTACCACCCATAGGCTTAATTTTTTCTTCCGCAATATTTAATTCTCCTAAAATAGCAAATCTATATTGAGAATTTTGTGTAGTATTATTTATAGATGATTTATCTGAATTTTGAATGTTTTGCCGACTTAAGTTAAATAAATATACCTTAGAACAATTTGATCTTTCACGTTTTCTTGTGGGGACTTCCTTAAACTGATTACCTTCAAGTTCAGAGACGGAATGTGGAAAAATCCATATTTTCTAAGTTCTTAATATTTTCTAAATGCTGTTCCAGAGAAAAATTGTTTTTGTCATCGCTATTGCTGGAAATAGATTTTTTTTCAACTGAGAAGAAATTTGATCTGTTATCGTTAATTACACTAATAATACTTATCCTGCTAGTTTCTTGAGGCTTAGATTCAGAAAAGCTAGAAATATCCTTGATAATAGTACATTCAGACACAGATTCTTTTATAGGAGAAATTCCCAAAATAATTTGCTTAACATCCTCACGGCTTAGACTTCCTTGAAGGGATGATTTGTTATGATTACAATCCTTTGTTTGATGTAACATTTTTCAATACTTTTTTAATTGTAATTTTCATAACGTTAATGTTTTAATTTTTCCTGATGATGCTACACAACGGAGTAGCGAAATATCGAAAATAAAAATAATTAACGACCTAAAGCTTGAAAATAAAAATATTTGAATACAAATTACTTTTTATTTTTTTAACACGATTGATTTTGACAAAAGTTTTTCTGAGTTATTCAGGTATGTTCTGTAATCCGAAACCGAGTGAAATTGAATCCGAATGAAATTTTAAATTGTCATAACTTTTAAATCATACTTCATTTTGATATTATTTTTTATACATTTGATAAAAGACGACCATTCACATAATTTCCTTGGTTGCTAATGTTTTAAAATACTAGGCGCAACTAAGTTATAAAAATTTCTTTAAACATTTTTTCGATTTCAATTTCACTCGGTTTCGGATTACAGAACATACCCGATAATTTTAAATTGAACCAAAAGTGTATGGTATATGAAAGGGTATATCTAAGTTTGTCACTCCGTGTGTAATTTCTACAATATTCATTTTTTTATTTTTATATGAAGTCGAGGATCAAAAATGTCAAATTATTGTTATGAAATATAAACTGATGCTGTGAGCTAAAAAAAACTTAATTTTGTTTTTTTCTTACTTCAGTTATTTCAGATTAGTTTGTTAAATATGACCACTGCACAGGTTTTGAAAACTTTGGAATAGTTTTGAGATACCAAGAAATACTTGAAATCGGTCTGAGAGACCGTGAAATGTGAAGGTGTCGCACAAAAATAAAAATAGTCAGGAAGGTTAAAAAAACACCGGGTTTGTTGTTGCACTGTAAGAAATATGCGTTTTCAAACTTTTAAAGTGACGAACATTATTTTTGTGCTTTCTTTGGCCACGCCCACTTTTTTAGAAAAAAAATTTGCGAAGCTATTAAATTTTTTTTTTAAGCTTTATTTTATTTATTGTATCTTCAAAAAATTTGAACTAACAATAAGTCTACAAATCTTATAATTAAAATTTTAGCCTAACCAGTGCTAGACAAAAACTTATGGTTCTGCAAGTGATACACTTCTATCAGTCATCTATTAAGCGCTCGGATTGATGAAAGGGTATCCCTCCTTCTCAGCCGAGTATGGTCACCAAAGTTAAGGATGTCTCGTGCAAGTGGGTTGGGATGGAATTCCAGTTTGTGAACATACCTTGTCGCGTACCTTGAAAATTCGTCTTTTACCAAAGGTACGCTTAGGTCTTTGTGGATTCAAGAGTTCCTAACGTACCACGGAGCTGAAGTAATTGTTCGTAGAATTTTATTTTGACATCTTTGAAGTTTTTCAATATTAGATACCGAAGCGGTACCCCATAGTTGGATCCCGTAACACCAAATAGGCTTTAAAACTGCGTTATACCATAAAAGTTTGAGCATGAATTTCTGCCGATAAGCCAATTAAGTTGCACTGCTTTTAATTTGATCTGCGTATGTTTCGCGTCTATCTGAGACTTCCATGTTAAACGGCGGTCGAGGTGAATTCCAAGGTATTTGACTTCGCTGAGTTGCGGAATAATTTGATTATTTATTTTGATGGACGAGCATGTTTCTTTACGCAATGTAAAGGTGATATGCACACATTTTTGTTCATTAACCTTGATTTTCCAAAGCTCTAGCCATGACTCCAACTTGTAAATATAATCCTGTAAATTATGTGATGCTTGTAGATGGTTTTCATGAACACTGACAAATGCAGTATCGTCCGCAAAAGTTGACGTGTGAATTTTGAGGTCTGTTGGCATATCAGCGGCATAAATCAGATATAAGGTAGGATCCATTATGCTACCTTGGGGAACTCCTGCTTCGATAGGCTGAGAGGAGCTTATGTAATCACCTTCTTTGACTATGAATTTGCGGGCAAATATGTAACTTTCCAAAAGCTTATGAGTGTTTGCAGGCAAGTTTAACTTTATTTTGTGCATTAAAACGTCATGCCACACTTTATCGAATGCTTGGGAAACATCAATGAAAAGAGCGGAGCAGTATTTTTTGTCTTCAAACGACCTTCTTATCAAATTTACTAATCTATGAGTTTGTTCAATGGTGCTATGTTTAGCCCTAAAGCCAAATTGATATAAGGGATAAGGGATACTTTCAATCTCATTCAGTAATGGAGACAACTTCCTCAGTAGCAATTTTTCGAACAGTTTTGAAATTATTGGTAGTAGGCTAATTGGCCGATATGATTCTACTTTGGTGAGATCCTTCCCTGGCTTAGGGATCATTGTAATCATAGATGTCTTCCACTCTGCCGGATAGTACTCAAGGCGTAAAATAGCGTTAAAAATAAAAAGGATTATTCTTCTAGCTATACGAGGTAACTCCAAAAGCATTTTATTGCTGATTTTATCCATACCCGGGGCTTTTTTGAGATTAAGATTACCAATGGCGTTTTCAATATCACGAAAATTAAGTCTTAAAGATACCGGATACTGTCATTTTTGGAGATTTTGGGGTTCGATGATATTTGCGCTGACCTTGGGCTTCTTTGATGCTCAACATTGTTGCCTCATCGGAAGAGGCAACAATGTTGAGTGAGCAGGAACAGCGGCGGTTTTTGTCTCTAGTCGAGAGAATATTTTCCAAAGATTTTCTTAAAGAAACTTCCTCAGGGATCCATAGACTATTACGGGTGGAGCTAAGCTCTTTCTCCGAATTACATCTGGTGGGAACACTCATACAATTTATTTTTATCTTTTTTTTAATGAGCTTTTATGAATAAAAAATTTTAATGACCTATTACAAATAATTTCACCGAAAATTTGTATGCGCACACACGTCTGATATCATTGACTGATGACGAAGGATAAGCTATTAAATTAAAAAAAAATTTTATTTCGAATTGCAAATTTGAAAACTTTTTTTCAAAATGCATGTTTCTGTTTTCTTGAAGAAACTAGCAAATGACTTTCCTTCTTCAACTAGGTTATTATTTAAATAATTAAAAACATTATATGAAGCTTTTTGTTTTCTTTGCCTAGCATCATAATAAACTTTCTTCTTTATCTCAATATATTTTAAGCAAGCTGAGCAGCCCGTATATTTAGAAGGGTAGCCATGTTGCTTGCAGTTATTGCAAAAGGTAAGCTTGTCTTCAGTGGAAACAAACTGATCTTCACCTTGACCATGATTATTGTCACATTTAATACATTTATATTGTCTGTTATTATTGTTTGACATGTTACTCCATTATTGACAACACTGTATTTCTCTTGAGTTACGTTTAAATTTTTTTTTTAATATTTGTTGTCATCTAAACGTCTATTTAACTTTAAGGTTACTAAAAATAAACCCGTATCTATTCCATTTTTTCTAGAGAATGGAGTTGAAAAATTTGAAACAGTTTCTATAGTATGGGGAGCAATAGAATCAATTTAATTTTTTAATGAATTTACATCAGTTTTAAAATATAAACCGCGAATTACTACGCTTTTTTCCATTGGTGTGTAAGAATAAGAATCTATATTTTTATTTCTTAAAAGTTGCATCATTTCGTTATGCATTCATATTTTAAAAATAATTTTTTTTATATCTATTCTTGTTAATAATTTTGTAAACTACATTCTTAAGTTGTTATACTAAATTTTCTATATTAACATTAAATAAAAATATAGGAGGACATAATGAGGAGTCTTTTTTGAGGCTGCATTTTGAAAATCTTTAAATAAATTAGATTTACCACCCATAGGCTTAATTTTTTCTTACTCAATATTTAATTCTCCTAAAATAGCAAATCTATATTGAGAATTTTGTGTAGTATAATTTAAAGATGATTTATCTGAATTTTGAATTAAGTTAGATAAATCTACCTTAGAACAATTTGATGTTTCACGTTTTCTTGTGGGGACTTCCTTAAACTGATTACCTTCAAGTTCAGAGACGGAATGTGGAAAAACTTCAAAATCCATATTTTCTAAGTTCTTAATATTTTCTGAATGCTGTTCCAGCGAAAATTCTTTTTGTCATCGCGATTGCTGGAAATAGATGTTTTTTCAGCTGAGAAGCAATTTGATCTGGTATCGTTAATTACACTAATAATACTTATCCTGCTAGTTTCTTGAGGCTTAGATTCAGAAAAGCTAGAAATATCCTTGATAATAGTACATTCAGACACAGATTCTTCTATAGCAGAATTTCCCAAAATAATTTGTTTAACATGGAGTTGAAAAATTTGAAACAGTTTCTATAGTATGGGGAGCAATAGAATCAATTTAATTTTTTAATGAATTTATATCAGTTTTAAAATATAAACCGCGAATTACTACGCTTTTTTCCATTGGTGTGTAAGAATAAGAATCTATATTTTTATTTCTTAAAAGTTGCATCATTTCGTTATGCACTATTTCATCTTTTAAAAATAATTTCTTTTAAATCTATTCTTGTTAATAATTTTGTAAACTACATTCTTAAGTTGTTCTACTAGTTGTTACTACTAAAGAAGTCAAGTTTTGTTCTAGAATTTTCTAATTTAGCAAGAGGATTTGCATTTATATTGGACTGATACAGAGTAAATATGTTTTCTAGAGAACGAGATATTATACCCGGCCTCAAGTCATCTCCCAAGAAAGTAAAAGTTTTGCCGGAGCCCGTAGTGCCATATGTTAGAACTGAAAAGCTTTCTTCGGCCTTTATCTTTTTCCTTATGCATTTTTCATAGACTTCTCGTTGACTTACCTCCGAATCAAAAATTTCTGAAAAACTGTGGTGTTTCTCCATGGAATTTTTATTTCTGCTGGTGCTACAAGATTCTGTGGGTGGACCGGTTATTAGAACTTTACCTTCTACCGATATTGAATAAGACGAAGAAGGTAAATCTACTGGTTTCAATCTTAAATAAACCAAAGCCCCAGTTTCCACCGTTGCACTTGAATCTATGCATTCCGTAATAGCACCATCCGTGATTCGAATTTTATCATATTCATCGTCCGCACTGTAACTATCACTTTCATCAAAAAGAGGACGATCTTCCTCAATATCGCTTAAAATTCCTTCACGTTTTTGTGGACAAGGACGATCCTCACGCTTCGAAGCCATTTTAATTGCGATTTATGAAAGCTTGAATTAAATATGTATTTATTTTGTTTTTTTTTTTTTTATTTATTTTTGTTTTATTTCTTTTATTTTTATGTATTTATTTTATTTTTTCTAGCACAAATGTACAATATTGTTTTATGTAGAAGATCCAGAAACAACTATGGTGCTAGATTACCACATATATTTTTGCTGTTTGAAACGAGTTACCGTACACAATATGTAAAAGCTTGAATTAAATATGTATTTATTTTGTTTTTTCTTTATTTATTTATTTTTGTTTTATTTCTTTTATTTTAAATTAAATAAAATATAGGAGGACAGAATGAGGAGTCTTTTTTGAGGCTGTATTTTAAAAATCTTTCAATAAATTAGATTTACCACCCATAGGCTTTATTTTTTTCCGCAATATTTAATTCTCCTAAAATAGCAAATCTATACTGAGAATTTTGTGTAGTATTATTTGTAGATGATTTATCTGAATTTTGAATGTTTTGCCGACTTAAGCTAGATAAATCTACCTTAGAACAATTTGATCTTTCACGTTTTCTTGTGGGGACTTCCTTAAACTGATTACCTTCAATTTCAGAGACGGAATGTGGAAAAACTTCAAAATCCATATTTTCTAAGTTCTTAATATTTTCTGAATGCTGTTCCAGCGAAAAATTGTTTTTGTCATCGCTATTGCTGGAAATAGATTTTTTTTCAACTGAGAAGCAATTTGATCTGTTATCGTTAATTACACTAATAATACTTATCCTGCTAGTTTCTTGAGGCTTAGATTCAGAAAAGCTAGAAATATCCTTGATAATAGTACATTCAGACACAGATTCTTTTATAGGAGAATTTCCCAAAATAATTTGTTTAACATCCTCACGGCTTAGGCTTCCTTGAAGGGATGATTTGTTATGATTACAATCCTTTGTTTGATGTAACATTTTTCAATACTTTTTTAATTGTAATTTTCATAACGTTAATGTTTTAATTTTTCCTGATGATGCTACACAACGGAGTAGCGAAATATCGAAAATAAAAATAATTAACGACCTAAAGCTTGAAAATAAAAATATTTGAATACAAATTACTTTTTATTTTTTTAACACGATTGATTTTGACAAAAGTTTTTCTGAGTTATTCAGGTATGTTCTGTAATCCGAAACCGAGTGAAATTGAATCCGAATGAAATTTTAAATTGTCATAGCTTTTAAATCTTACTTCATTTTGATATTATTTTTTATACATTTGATTAAAGACGACCATTCACATAACTTCCTTGGTTCCTAATGTTTTAAAATAATAGGCGCAACTAAGTTATAAAAATTTCTTTAAAAATTTTTTCGATTTAAATTTCACTCGGTTTCGGATTACAGAACATACCCGATAATTTTAAATTGAACCAAAATATCGGAAATGCATTAGTGTATGGTATATGAAAGGGCATATCTAAGTTTGTCATTCCGTGTGTAATTTCTACAATATTCATTTTTTTATTTTTATATGAAGTCTAGGATCAAAAATGCCAAATTATTGTTATGAAATTTAAATTGGTGCTGTGAGCTAAAAAAACTTAATTTTGTTTTTTCTTACTTCAGTTATTTCAGATTAGTTTGTTAAATATGACCACTGCACAGGTTTTGAAAACTTTAGAATAGTTTTGAGATACCAAGAAATACTTGAAATCGGTCTGAGAGACCGTGAAATGTGAATGTGTCGCACAAAAATAAAAATAGTCGGGAAGGTTAAAGAAACACCGGGTTTGTTGCTGCACTGTAAGAAATATGCGTTTTCAAACTTTCAAAGTGACGAACATTATTTTTGTGCTTTCTTTGGCCACGCCCACTTTTTTAGAAAAAAAATTTGCGAAGCTATTAAATTAAAAAAAATTTTTTATTTCGAATTGCAAATTTGAAAACTTTTTTTCAAAATGCATGTTTCTGCTTTCTTGAAGAAACTAGCAAATGACTTTCCTTCTTCAACTAGGTTATTATTTAAAAAATTAAAAACATTATATGAAGCTTTTTGTTTTCTTTGCCTAGCATCATAATAAACTTTCCTCTTTATCTCAATATATTTTAAGCAAGCTGAGCAGCCCGTATATTTAGAGGGGTAGACATGTTGCTTGCAGTTATTGCAAAAGTGAAGCGTGTCTTCAGTGGAAACAAACTGATCTTCACCTGGACCATGATTATTGTCACATTTAATACATTTATATTGTCTGTTATAATTGTTTGACATGTTACTCCATTGTTGACAACGCCAACACTGTATTTCTCATGAGTTACGTTTAAATTTTTTTTTAATATTTGTTGTCATCTAAACGTCTATTTAACTTTAAGGTTACTAAAAATAAACCCGTATCTATTCCATTTTTCCTAGAGAATGGAGTTGAAAAATTTGAAACAGTTTCTATAGTATGGGGAGCAATAGAATCAATTTTATTTTTTAATGAATTTATATCAGTTTTAAAATATAAACCGCGAATTACTACGCTTTTTTCCATTGGTGTGTAAGAATAAGAATCTATATTTTTATTTCTTAAAAGTTGCATCATTTCGTTATGCACTATTTGATCTTTTAAAAATAATTTCTTTTAAATCTATTCTTGTTAATAATTTTGTAAACTACATTCTTAAGTTGTTCTACTAAAGAAGTCAAGTTTTGTTCTAGAATTTTCTAATTTAGCAAGAGGATTTGCATTTATATTGGACTGATACAGAGTAAATATGTTTTCTAGAGAACGAGATATTATACCCGGCCTCAAGTCATCTCCCAAGAAAGTAAAAGTTTTGCCGGAGCCCGAAGTGCCATATGTTAGAACTGAAAAGCTTTCTTCGGCCTTTATCTTTTTCCTTATGCATTTTTCATAGACTTCTCGTTGACTTACCTCCGAATCAAAAATTTCTGAAAAACTGTGGTGTTTCTCCATGGAATTTTTATTTCTGCTGGTGCTACAAGATTCTGTGGGTGGACCGGTTATTAGAACTTTACCTTCTACCGATATTGAATAAGACGAAGAAGGTAAATCTACTGGTTGCAATCTTAAATAAACCAAAGCCCCAGTTTCCACCGTTGCACTTGAATCTATGCATTCCGTAATAGCACCATCCGTGATTCGAATTTTATCATATTCATCGTCCGCACTGTAACTATCACTTTCATCAAAAAGAGGACGCTCTTCCTCAATATCGCTTAAAATTCCTTTACGTTTTTGTGGACAAGGACGATCCTCACGCTTCGAAGCCATTTTAATTTCGATTTATGAAAGCTTGAATTAAATATGTATTTATTTTGTTTTTTATTTATTTATTTTTGTTTTATTTTTATGTATTTATTTTATTTTTTCTAGCACAAATGTACAATATTGTTTTATGTAGAAGATCCAGAAACAACTATGGTGCTAGATTACCACATATATTTTTGCTGTTTGAAACGAGTTACCGTACACAATATGTAAAAGCTTGAATTAAATATGTATTTATTTTGTTTTTTCTTTATTTATTTATTTTTGTTTTATTTCTGTTATTTTAAATAAAATAAAATATAGGAGGACAGAATGAGGAGTCTTTTTTGAGGCTATATTTTAAAAATCTTTCAATAAATTAGATTTACCACCCATAGGCTTAATTTTTTCTTCCGCAATATTTAATTCTCCTAAAATAGGAAATCTATATTGAGAATTTTGTGTAGTATTATTTATAGATGATTTATCTGAATTTTGAATGGTTTGCCGACTTAAGTTAGATAAATATACCTTAGAACAATTTGATCTTTCACGTTTTCTTGTGGGAACTTCCTTAAACTGATTACCTTCAAGTTAAGAGACGGAATGTGGAAAAACTTCAAAATCCATATTTTCTAAGTTCTTAATATTTTCTAAATGCTGTTCCAGAGAAAAATTGTTTTTGTCATCGCTATTGCTGGAAATACATTTTTTTTTCAACTGAGAAGCAATTTGATCTGTTATCGTTAATTACACTAATAATACTTATCCTGATAGTTTCTTGAGGCTTAGATTCAGAAAAGCTAGAAATATCCTTGATAATAGTACATTCAGACACAGATTCTTTTATAGGAGAATTTCCCAAAATAATTTGTTTAACATCCTCACGGCTTAGGCTTCCTTGAAGGGATGATTTGTTATGATTACAATCCTTTGTTTGATGTAACATTTTTCAATACTTTTTTAATTGTAATTTTCATAACGTTAATGTTTTAATTTTTCCTGATGATGCTACACAACGGAGTAGCGAAATATCGAAAATAAAAATAATTAACGACCTAAAGCTTGAAAATAAAAATATTTGAATACAAATTACTTTTTATTTTTTTAACACGATTGATTTTGACAAAAGTTTTTCTGAGTTATTCAGGTATGTTCTGTAATCCGAAACCGAGTGAAATTGAATCCGAATGAAATTTTAAATTGTCATAACTTTTAAATCATACTTCATTTTGATATTATTTTTTATACATTTGATAAAAGACGACCATTCACATAACTTCCTTGGTTGCTAATGTTTTAAAATAATAGGCGCAATTAAGTTATAAAAATTTCTTTAAAAATTTTTTCGATTTCAATTTCACTCGGTTTCGGATTACAGAACATACCCGATAATTTTAAATTGAACCAAAATATCGGAAATGCATTAGTGTATGGTATATGAAAGGGCATATCTAAGTTTGTCATTCCGTGTGTAATTTCTACAATATTCATTTTTTTATTTTTATATGAAGTCTAGGATCAAAAATGCCAAATTATTGTTATGAAATATAAATTGATGCTGTGAGCTAAAAAAAACTTAATTTTCTATTTTTATTACTTTAGTGATTTCAGATTAGTTTGTTAAATATGACGACTGCACAGGTTTTGAAAACTTTGGAATAGTTTTGAGATACCAAGAAATACTTGAAATCGGTCTGAGAGACCGTGAAATGTGAAGGTGTCGCACAAAAATAAAAATAGTCAGGAAGGTTAAAAAAACACCGGGTTTGTTGTTGCACTGTAAGAAATATGCGTTTTCAAACTTTTAAAGTGACGAACATTATTTTTGTGCTTTCTTTGGCCACGCCCACTTTTTTAGAAAAAAAATTTGCGAAGCTATTAAATTTTTTTTTAAGCTTTATTTTATTTATTGTATCTTCAAAAAATTTGAACTAACAATAAGTCTACAAATCTTATAATTAAAAATTAAAATTTAAGCCTTACCAGTGCTAGACAAAAACTTATGGTTATGCAAGTGATACACCTCTATCGGTCATCTATTAAGCGCTCGGATTGATGAAAAGATATCCCTTCTTCTCAGCCGAGTATGGCCACCAAAGTTAAGGATGTCTCGTGCAAGTGGGTTGGGATGGAATTCCAGTTTGTGAACATACCTTGTCGCGTACCTTGAAAATTCGTCTTTTACCAGAGGTACGCTTAGGTCTTTGTGGATTCGAGAGTTCCTAACGTACCACGGAGCTGAAGTAATTGTTCGTAGAATTTTATTTTGACATCTTTGAAGTTTTTCAATATTAGATACCGAAGCGTTACCCCATAGTTGGATCCCGTAACACCAAATAGGCTTTAAAACTGCGTTATACAATAAAAGTTTGAGCATGAATTTCTGCCGATAAGCCAATTAAGTTGCACTGCTTTTAATTTGATCTGCGTATGTTTCGCGTCTATGTGAGACTTCCATGTTAAACGGCGGTCGAGGTGAATTCCAAGGTATTTGACTTCGCTGAGTTGCGGAATAATTTGATTATTTATTTTGATGGACGAGCATGTTTCTTTACGCAATGTAAAGGTGATATGCACACATTTTTGTTCATTAACCTTGATTTTCCAAAGCTCTAGCCATGACTCCAACTTGTAAATATAATCCTGTAAATTATGTGATGCTTGTAGATGATTTTCATGAACACTGACAAATGCAGTATCGTCCGCAAAAGTGTGAATTTTGAGGTCTGTTGGCATATCAGCGGCATAAATCAGATATAAGGTAGGACCCATTATGCTACCTTGGGGAACTCCTGCTTCGATAGGCTGAGAGGAGCTTATGTAATCACCTTCTTTGACTATGTATTTGCGGCCAAATATGTAACTTTCCAAAAGCTTATGAGTGTTTGCAGGCAAGTTTAACTTTATTTTGTGCATTAAAACGTTATGCCACACTTTATCGAATGCTTGGGAAACATCAATGAAAAGAGCGGAGCAGTATTTTTTGTCTTCAAACGACCTTCTTATCACAATTACTAATCTATGAGTTTGTTCAATGGTGCTATGTTTAGCCCTAAAGCCAAATTGATGATAAGGGATACTTTCAATCTCATTCAGTAATGGAGACAACTTCCTCATTAGCAATTTTTCGAACAGTTTTGAAATTGTTGGTAGTAGGCTAATTGGCCGATATGATTCTACTTTGGTGAGATCCTTCCCTGGCTTAGGGATCATTGTAATCATAGATGTCTTCCACTCTGCCGGATAGTACTCAAGGCGTAAAATAGCGTTAAAAATAAAAAGGATTATTCTTCTAGCTATACGAGGTAACTCCAAAAGCATTTTATTGCTGATTTTATCCATACCCGGGGCTTTTTTGTTTTTGAGATTAAGATTACCAATGGCGTTTTCAATATCACGAAAATTAAGTCTTAAAGATACCGGATACTGTCATTTTTGGAGATTTTGGGCTTCGATAATATTTGCGCTGACCTTGGGCTTCTTTGACGCTTAACAACGGTAATATACCTATCCATTCCTACTTGCTTTTTTGGTCTTTCTTCGTTTATTGAAGTAGAAGAAGTTTTCTCATCGGAAGAGGCAACAATGTTGAGTGAGCAGGAACGGCGGCGGTTTTTGTCTCTAGTCGAGAGAATATTTTCCAAAGATTTTCTTAAAGAAACTTCCTCAGGGATCCATAGACTATTACGGGTGGAGCTAAGCTCTTTCTCCGAATTACATCTGGTGGGAACACTCATACAATTTATTTTTAATTAAGTTTAACGATTTTTTTTTAATGACCTATAAAAAATTTTAATGACCTATTACAAAAAATTTCACCGAAAATTTGTATGCGCACACACGTCTGATATCATTGACTGATGACGAAGGATAAGCTATTAAATTAAAAAAATTTTTTTATTTCGAATTGCAAATTTGAATTTTTTTTTTTAAAATGCATGTTTCTGTTTTCTTGAAGAAACTAGCAAATGACTTTCCTTCTTCAACTAGGTTATTATTTAAAAAATTAAAAACATTATATGAAGCTTTTTGTTTTCTTTGCCTAGCATCATAATAAACTTTCCTCTTTATCTCAATATATTTTAAGCAAGCTGAGCAGCCCGTATATTTAGAGGGGTAGACATGTTGCTTGCAGTTATTGCAAAAGGGAAGCGTGTCTTCAGTGGAAACAAACTGATCTTCACCTGGACCATGATTATTGTCACATTTAATACATTTATATTGTCTGTTATAATTGTTTGACATGTTACTCCATTGTTGACAACGCCAACACTGTATTTCTCTTGAGTTACGTTAACATTTTTTTTTAATATTTGTTGTCATCTAAACGTCTATTTAACTTTAAGGTTACTAAAAATAAACCCGTATCTATTCCATTTTTCCTAGAGAATGGAGTTGAAAAATTTGAAACAGTTTCTATAGTATGGGGAGCAATAGAATCAATCTGTTATAATTGTTTAACATGTTACTCCATTGTTGACAACGTCAACACTGTATTTCTCTTGAGTTACGTTTAAATTTTTTTTTTAATATTTGTTGTCATCTAAACGTCTATTTAACTTTAAGGTTACTAAAAATTAACCCGTATCTATTCCATTTTTCCTAGAGAATGGAGTTGAAAAATATGAAACAGTTTCTATAGTATGGGGAGCAATAGAATCAATTTAATTTTTTAATGAATTTACATCAGTTTTAAAATATAAACCGCGAATTACTACGCTTTTTTCCATTGGTGTGTAAGAATAAGAATCTATACTTTTATTTCTTAAAAGTTGCATCATTTCGTTATGCATTCATATTTTAAAAATAATTTTTTTTATATCTATTCTTGTTAATAATTTTGTAAAATACATTCTTAAGTTGTTCTACTAAATTTTCTATATTAACATTAAATAAAAATATAGGAAGACAGAATGAGGAGTCTTTTTTGAGGCTGCATTTTGAAAATCTTTAAATAAATTAGATTTACCACCCATAGGCTTAATTTTTTCTTCCTCAATATTTAATTCTCCTAAAATAGCAAATCTATATTGAAAATTTTGTGTAGTATTATTTAAAGATGATTTATCTGAATTTTGAATTAAGTTAGATAAATCTACCTTAGAACAATTTGATGTTTCACGTTTTCTTGTGGGGACTTCCTTAAACTGATTACCTTCAAGTTCAGAGACGGAATGTGGAAAAACTTCAAAATCCATATTTTCTAAGTTCTTAATATTTTCTGAATGCTGTTCCAGCGAAAATTGTTTTTGTCATCGCTATTGCTGGAAATAGATTTTTTTTCAGCTGAGAAGCAATTTGATCTGGTATCGTTAATTACACTAATAATACTTATCCTGCTAGTTTCTTGAGGCTTAGATTCAGAAAAGCTAGAAATATCCTTGATAATAGTACATTCAGACACAGATTCTTCTATAGCAGAATTTCCCAAAATAATTTGTTTAACATGGAGTTGAAAAATTTGAAACAGTTTCTATACTATGGGGAGCAATAGAATCAATTTAATTTTTTAATGAATTTATATCAGTTTTAAAATATAAACCGCGAATTACTACGCTTTTTTCCATTGGTGTGTAAGAATAAGAATCTATATTTTTATTTCTTAAAAGTTGCATCATTTCGTTATGCACTATTTCATCTTTTAAAAATAATTTCTTTTAAATCTATTCTTGTTAATAATTTTGTAAACTACATTCTTAAGTTGTTCTACTAGTTGTTACTACTAAAGAAGTCAAGTTTTGTTCTAGAATTTTCTAATTTAGCAAGAGGATTTGCATTTATATTGGACTGATACAGAGTAAATATGTTTTCTAGAAAACGAGATATTATACCCGGCCTCAAGTCATCTCCCAAGAAAGTAAAAGTTTTGCCGGAGCCCGAAGTGCCATATATTAGAACTGAAAAGCTTTCTTCGGCCTTTATCTTTTTCCTTATGCATTTTTCATAGACTTCTCGTTGACTTACCTCCGAATCAAAAATTTCTGAAAAACTGTGGTGTTTCTACATGGAATTTTTATTTCTGCTGGTGCTACAAGATTCTGTGGGTGGACCGGTTATTAGAACTTTACCTTCTACCGATATTGAATAAGACGAAGAAGGTAAATCTACTGGTTTCAATCTTAAATAAACCAAAGCCCCAGTTTCCACCGTTGCACTTGAATCTATGCATTCCGTAATAGCACCATCCGTGATTCGAATTTTATCATATTCATCGTCCGCACTGTAACTATCACTTTCATCAAAAAGAGGACGCTCTTCCTCAATATCGCTTAAAATTCCTTCACGTTTTTGTGGACAAGGACGATCCTCACGCTTCGCAGCCATTTTAATTTCGATTTATGAAATCTTGAATTAAATATGTATTTATTTTGTTTTTTTTTTTTATTTATTTATTTTTGTTTTATTTCTTTTATTTTTATGTATTTATTTTATTTTTTCTAGCACAAATGTACAATATTGTTTTATGTAGAAGATCCAGAAATAACTATGGTGCTAGATTACCACATATATTTTTGCTGTTTGAATCGAGTTACCGTACACAATATGTAAAAGCTTGAATTAAATATGTATTTATTTTGTTTTTTTTTTTTTATTTATTTATTTTTGTTTTATTTCTTTTATTTTAAATTAAATAAAATATAGGAGGACAGAATGAGGAGTCTTTTTTGAGGCTGTATTTTAAAAATCTTTCAATAAATTAGATTTACCACCCATAGGCTTAATTTTTTCTTCCGCAATATTTAATTCTCCTAAAATAGCAAATCTATATTGAGAATTTTGTGTAGTATTATTTATAGATGATTTATCTGAATTTTGAATGTTTTGCTGACTTAAGTTAGATAAATCTACCATAGAACAATTTGATCTTTCACGTTTTCTTGTGGGGACTTCCTTAAACTGATTACCTTCAAGTTCAGAGACGGAATGTGGAAAAACTTCAAAATCCATATTTTCTAAGTTCTTAATATTTTCTAAATGCTGTTCCAGAGAAAAATTGATTTTGTCATCTCTATTGCTGGAAATAGATTTTTTTTCAACTGAGAAGCAATTTGATCTGTTATCGTTAATTACACTGATAATATTTATCCTGCTAGTTTCTTGAGGCTTAGATTCAGAAAAGCTAGAAATATCCTTGATAATAGTACAGTCAGACACAGATTCTTTTATAGGAGAATTTCCCAAAATAATTTGTTTAACATCCTCACGGCTTAGGCTTCCTTGAAGGGATGATTTGTTATGATTACAATCCTTTGTTTTTTCAATACTTTTTTAATTGTAATTTTCATAATGTTAATGTTTTAATTTTTCCTGATGATGCTACACAACGGAGTAGCGAAATATCGAAAATAAAAATAATTAACGACCTAAAGCTTGAAAATAAAAATATTTGAATACAAATTACTTTTTATTTTTTTAACACGATTGATTTTGACAAAAGTTTTTCTGAGTTATTCAGGTATGTTCTGTAATCCGAAACCGAGTGAAATTGAATCCGAATGAAATTTTAAATTGTCTTAACTTTTAAATCTTACATCATTTTGATATTATTTTTTATACATTTGATTAAAGACGACCATTCACATAACTTCCTTGGTTGCTAATGTTTTAGAATACTAGGCGCAACTAAGTTATAAAAATTTCTTTAAAAATTTTTTCGATTTCAATTTCACTCGGTTTCGGATTACAGAACATACCCGATAATTTTAAATTGAACCAAAAGTGTATGGTATATGAAAGGGTATATCTAAGTTTGTCACTCCGTGTGTAATTTCTACAATATTCATTTTTTTATTTTTATATGAAGTCGAGGATCAAAAATGTCAAATTATTGTTATGAAATATAAATTGATGCTGTGAGCTAAAAAAACTTAATTTTGTTTTTTTCTTACTTCAGTTATTTCAGATTAGTTTGTTAAATATGACCACTGCACAGATTTTGAAAACTTTAGAATAGTTTTGAGATACCAAGAAATACTTGAAATCGGTCTGAGAGACCGTGAAATGTGAAGGTGTCGCACAAAAATAAAAATAGTCAGGAAGGTTAAAGAAACACCGGGTTTGTTGTTGCACTGTAAGAAATATGCGTTTTCAAACTTTTAAAGTGACGAACATTATTTTTGTGCTTTCTTTGGCCACGCCCACTTTTTTAGAAAAAAAATTTGCGAAGCTATTAAATTTTTTTTAAGCTTTATTTTATTTATTGTATCTTCAAAAAATTTGAACTAACAATAAGTCTACAAATCTTATAAATAAAAATTAAAATTTAAGCCTAACCAGTGCTAGACAAAAACTTATGGTTCTGCAAGTGATACACTTCTATCGGTCATCTATTAAGCGCTCGGATTTATGAAAGGGTATCCCTCCTTCTCAGCCGAGTATGGCCACCAAAGTTAAGGATGTCTCGTGCAAGTGGGTTGGGATGGAATTCCAGTTTGTGAACATACCTTGTCGCGTACCTTGAAAATTCGTCTTTTACCAGAGGTACGCTTAGGTCTTTGTGGATTCGAGAGTTCCTAACGTACCACGGAGCTAAAGTAATTGTTCGTAGAACTTTATTTTGACATCTTTGAAGTTTTTCAATATTAGATACCGAAGCGGTACCCCATAGTTGGATCCCGTAACACCAAATAGGCTTTAAAACTGCGTTATACAATAAAAGTTTGAGCATGAATTTCTGCCGATAAGCCAATTAAGTTGCACTGCTTTTAATTTGATCTGCGTATGTTTCGCGTCTATGTGAGACTTCCATGTTAAACGGCGGTCGAGGTGAATTCCAAGGTATTTGACTTCGCTGAGTTGCGGAATAATTTGATTATTTATTTTGATGGACGAGCATGTTTCTTTACGCAATGTAAAGGTGATATGCACACATTTTTGTTCATTAACCTTGATTTTCCAAAGCTCTAGCCATGACTCCAACTTGTAAATATAATCCTGTAAATTATGTGATGCTTGTAGATGGTTTTCATGAACACTGACAAATGCAGTATCGTCCGCAAAAGTTGACGTGTGAATTTTGAGGTCTGTTGGCATATCAGCGGCATAAATCAGATATAAGGTAGGACCCATTATGCTACCTTGGGGAACTCCTGCTTCGATAGGCTGAGAGGAGCTTATGTAATCACCTTCTTTGACTATGAATTTGCGGCCAAATATGTAACTTTCCAAAAGCTTATGAGTGTTTGCAGGCAAGTTTAACTTTATTTTGTGCATTAAAACGTCATGCCACACTTTATCGAATGCTTGGGAAACATCAATGAAAAGAGCGGAGCAGTATTTTTTGTCTTCAAACGACCTTCTTATCACATTTACTAATCTATGAGTTTGTTCAATGGTGCTATGTTTAGCCCTAAAGCCAAATTGATGATAAGGGATACTTTCAATCTCATTCAGTAATGGAGACAACTTCCTCATTAGCAATTTTTCGAACAGTTTTGAAATTGTTGGTAGTAGGCTAATTGGCCGATATGATTATACTTTGGTGAGATCCTTCCCTGGCTTAGCGATCATTGTAATCATAGATGTCTTCCACTCTGCCGGATAGTACTCAAGGCGTAAAATAGCGTTAAAAATAAAAAGGATTATTCTTCTAGCTATACGAGGTAACTCCAAAAGCATTTTATTGCTGATTTTATCCATACCCGGGGCTTTTTTGAGATTAAGATTACCAATGGCGTTTTCAATATCACGAAAATTAAGTCTTAAAGATACCGGATACTGTCATTTTTGGAGATTTTGGGCTTCGATAATATTTGCGCTGACCTTGGGCTTCTTTGACGCTTAACAACGGTAATATACCTATCCATTCCTACTTGCTTTTTTGGTCTTTCTTCGTTTATTGAAGTAGAAGAAGTTTTCTCATCGGAAGAGGCAACAATGTTGAGTGAGCAGGAACGGCGGCGGTTTTTGTCTCTAGTCGAGAGAATATTTTCCAAAGATTTTCTTAAAGAAACTTCCTCAGGGATCCATAGACTATTACGGGTGGAGCTAAGCTCTTTCTCCGAATTACATCTGGTGGGAACACTCATACAATTTATTTTTAACGATTTTTTTTTAATGACCTATAAAAAATTTTAATGACCTATTACAAATAATTTCACCGAAAATTTGTATGCGCACACACGTCTGATATCATTGACTGATGACGAAGGATAAGCTATTAAATTAAAAAAAATTTTTTATTTCGAATTGCAAATTTGAAAACTTTTTTTCAAAATGCATGTTTCTGTTTTCTTGAAGAAACTAACAAATGACTTTCCTTCTTCAACTAGGTTATTATTTAAATAATTAAAAACATTATATGAAGCTTTTTGTTTTCTTTGCCTAGCATCATAATAAACTTTCCTCTTTATCTCAATATATTTTAAGCAAGCTGAGCAGCCCGTATATTTAGAGGGGTAGACATGTTGCTTGCAGTTATTGCAAAAGGGAAACAAACTGATCTTCACCTGGACCATGATTATTGTCACATTTAATACATTTATATTGTCTGTTATAATTGTTTGACATGTTACTTGAGTTACGTTTAAATTTTTTTTTTAATATTTGTTGTCATCTAAACGTCTATTTAACTTTAAGGTTACTAAAAATAAACCCGTATCTATTCCATTTTTCCTAGAGAATGGAGTTGAAAAATTTGAAACAGTTTCTATAGTATGGGGAGCAATAGAATCAATTTAATTCTTTAATGAATTTACATCAGTTTTAAAATATAAACCGCGAATTACTACGCTTTTTTCCATTGGTGTGTAGGAATAAGAAGCTATATTTTTATTTCTTAAAAGTTGCATCATTTCGTTATGCACTATTTCATCTTTTAAAAATAATTTCTTTTAAATCTATTCTTGTTAATAATTTTGTAAACTACATTCTTAAGTTGTTCTACTAGTTGTTACTACTAAAGAAGTCAAGTTTTGTTCTAGAATTTTCTAATTTAGTAAGAGGATTTGCATTTATATTGGACTGATACAGAGTAAATATGTTTTCTAGAGAACGAGATATTATACCCGGCCTCAAGTCATCTCCCAAGAAAGTAAAAGTTTTGCTGGAGCCCGAAGTGCCATATGTTAGAACTGAAAGGCTTTCTTCGGCCTTTATCTTTTTCCTTATGCATTTTTCATAGACTTCTCGTTGACTTACCTCCGAATCAAAAATTTCTGAAAAACTGTGGTGTTTCTCCATGGAATTTTTATTTCTGCTGGTGCTACAAGATTCTGTGGGTGGACCGGTTATTAGAACTTTACCTTCTACCGATATTGAATAAGACGAAGAAGGTAAATCTACTGGTTTCAATCTTAAATAAACCAAAGCCCCAGTTTCCACCGTTGCACTTCAATCTATGCATTCCGTAATAGCACCATCCGTGATTCGAATTTTATCATATTCATCGTCCGCACTGTAACTATCACTTTCATCAAAAAGAGGACGCTCTTCCTCAATATCGCTTAAAATTCCTTCACGTTTTTGTGGACAAGGACGATCCTCACGCTTCGAAGCCATTTTAATTTCGATTTATGAAAGCTTGAATTAAATATGTATTTATTTTGTTTTTTTTATTTATTTATTTTTGTTTTATTTCTTTTATTTTTATGTATTTATTTTATTTTTTCTAGCACAAATGTACAATATTGTTTTATGTAGAAGATCCAGAAACAACTATGGTGCTAGATTACCACATATATTTTTGCTGTTTGAATCGAGTTACCGTACACAATATGTAAAAGCTTGAATTAAATATGTATTTATTTTGTTTTTTTTTTTATTTATTTATTTTTGTTTTATTTCTTTTATTTTAAATTAAATAAAATATAGGAGGACAGAATGAGGAGTCTTTTTTGAGGCTGTATTTTAAAAATCTTTCAATAAATTAGATTTACCACCCATAGGCTTAATTTTTTCTTCCGCAATATTTAATTCTCCTAAAATAGCAAATCTATATTGAGAATTTTGTGTGTTCAGATTTATCTGAATTTTGAGTGTTTTGCCGACTTAAGTTAGATAAATCTACCTTAGAACAATTTGATCTTTCACGTTTTCTTGTGGGGACTTCCTTAAACTGATTACCTTCAAGTTCAGAGACGGAATGTGGAAAAACTTCAAAATCCATATTTTCTAAGTTCTTAATATTTTCGAAATGCTGTTTCAGAGAAAAATTGTTTTTGTCATCGCTATTGCTGGAAATAGATTTTTTTTCAACTGAAAAGCAATTTGATCTGTTATCGTTAATTACACAAATAATACTTATCCTGCTAGTTTCTTGAGGCTTAGATTCAGAAAAGCTAGAAATATCCTTGATAATAGTACATTCAGACACAGATTCTTTTATAGGAGAATTTCCCAAAATAATTTGTTTAACATCCTCACGGCTTATGCTTCCTTGAAGGGATGATTTGTTATGATTACAATCCTTTGTTTGATGTAACATTTTTCAATACTTTTTTAATTGTAATTTTCATAACGTTAATGTTTTAATTTTTCCTGATGATGCTACACAACGGAGTAGCGAAATATCTAAAATAAAAATAATTAACGACCTAAAGCTTGAAAATAAAAATATTTGAATACAAATTACTTTTTATTTTTTTAACACGATTGATTTTGACAAAAGTTTTTCTGAGTTATTCAGGTATGTTCTGTAATCCGAAACCGAGTGAAATTGAATCCGAATGAAATTTTAAATTGTCATAACTTTTAAATCTTACTTCATTTTGATATTATTTTTTATACATTTGATTAAAGACGACCATTCACATAACTTCCTTGGTTGCTAATGTTTTAAAATAATAGGCGCAACTAAGTTATAAAAATTTCTTTAAAAATTTTTTCGATTTCAATTTCACTCGGTTTCGGATTACAGAACATACCGGATAATTTTAAATTGAACCAAAATATCGGAAATGCATTAGTGTATGGTATATGAAAGGGCATATCTAAGTTTGTCATTCCGTGTGTAATTTCTACAATATTCATTTTTTTATTTTTATATGAAGTCTAGGATCAAAAATGCCAAATTATTGTTATGAAATATAAATTGATGCTGTGAGCTAAAAAAACTTAATTTTGTTTTTTCTTACTTCAGTTATTTCAGATTAGTTTGTTAAATATGACCACTGCACAGGTTTTGAAAACTTTAGAATAGTTTTGAGATACCAAGAAATACTTGAAATCGGTCTGAGAGACCGTGAAATGTGAATGTGTCGCACAAAAATAAAAATGGTCAGGAAGGTTAAAGAAACACCGGGTTTGTTGCTGCACTGTAAGAAATATGCGTTTTCAAACTTTTAAAGCGACGAACATTATTTTTGTGCTTTCTTTGGCCACGCCCACTTTTTTAGAAAAAAAATTTGCGAAGCTATTAAATTAAAAAAATTTTTTTATTTCGAATTGCAAATTTGAAAACTTTTTTTCAAAATGCATGTTTCTGTTTTCTTGAAGAAACTAGCAAATGACTTTCCTTCTTCAACTAGGTTATTATTTAAAAAATTAAAAACATTATATGAAGCTTTTTGTTTTCTTTGCCTAGCATCATAATAAACTTTCCTCTTTATCTCAATATATTTTAAGCAAGCTGAGCAGCCCGTATATTTAGAGGGGTAGCCATGTTGCTTGCAGTTATTGCAAAACGGAAGCTTGTCTTCAGTGGAAACAAACTGATCTTCACCTGGACCATGATTATTGTCACATTAATACATTTATATTGTCTGTTATAAATGTTTGACATGTTACTCCATTGTTGACAACGCCAACACTGTATTTCTCTTGAGTTACGTTAAAATTTTTTTTTTAATATTTGTTGTCATCTAAACTTCTATTTAACTTTAAGGTTACTAAAAATAAACCCGTATCTATTCCATTTTTCCTAAAGAATGGAGTTGAAAAATTTGAAACAGTTTCTATAGTATGGGGAGCAATAGAATCAATTTAATTTTTTAATGAATTTACATCAGTTTTAAAATATAAACCGCGAATTACTACGCTTTTTTCCATTGGTGTGTAAGAATAAGAATCTATATTTTTATTTCCTAAAAGTTGCATCATTTCGTTATGCATTCATATTTTAAAAATAATTTTTTTTATATCTATTCTTGTTAATAATTTTGTAAACTACATTCTTAAGTTGTTCTACTAAATTTTCTATATTAACATTAAATAAAAATATAGGAGGACAGAATGAGGAGTCTTTTTTGAGGCTGCATTTTGAAAATCTTTAAATAAATTAGATTTACCACCCATAGGCTTGATTTTTTCTTCCTCAATATTTAATTCTCCTAAAATAGCAAATCTATATTGATAATTTTGTGTAGTATTATTTAAAGATGATTTATCTGAATTTTGAATTAAGTTAGATAAATCTACCTTAGAACAATTTGATGTTTCACGTTTTCTTGTGGGGACTTCCTTAAACTGATTACCTTCAAGTTCAGAGACGGAATGTGGAAAAACTTCAAAATCCATATTTTCTAAGTTCTTAATATTTTCTGAATGCTGTTCCAGCGAAAATTGTTTTTGTCATCGCTATTGCTGGAAATAGATTTTTTTTTCAGCTGAGAAGCAATTTGATCTGGTATCGTTAATTTCACTAATAATACTTATCCTGCTAGTTTCTTGAGGCTTAGATTCAGAAAAGCTAGAAATATCCTTGATAATAGTACATTCAGACACAGATTCTTCTATAGCAGAATTCCCCAAAATAATTTGTTTAACATGGAGTTGAAAAATTTGAAACAGTTTCTATAGTATGGGGAGCAATAGAATCAATTTAATTTTTTAATGAATTTATATCAGTTTTAAAATATAAACCGCGAATTACTACGCTTTTTTCCATTGGTGTGTAAGAATAAGAATCTATATTTTTATTTCTTAAAAGTTGCATCATTTCGTTATGCACTATTTCATCTTTTAAAAATAATTTCTTTTAAATCTATTCTTGTTAATAATTTTGTAAACTACATTCTTAAGTTGTTCTACTAGTTGTTACTACTAAAGAAGTCAAGTTTTGTTCTAGAATTTTCTAATTTAGCAAGAGGATTTGCATTTATATTGGACTGATACAGAGTAAATATGTTTTCTAGAGAACGAGATATTATACCCGGCCTCAAGTCATCTCCCAAGAAAGTAAAAGTTTTGCAGGAGCCCGAAGTGCCATATGTTAGAACTGAAAAGCTTTCTTCGGCCTTTATCTTTTTCCTTATGCATTTTTCATAGACTTCTCGTTGACTTACCTCCGAATCAAAAATTTCTGAAAAACTGTGGTGTTTCTCCATGGAATTTTTATTTCTGCTGGTGCTACAAGATTCTGTGGGTGGACCGGTTATTAAAACTTTACCTTCTACCGATATTGAATAAGACGAAGAAGGTAAATCTACTGGTTTCAATCTTAAATAAACCAAAGCCCCAGTTTCCACCGTTGCACTTGAATCTATGCATTCCGTAATAGCACCATCCGTGATTCGAATTTTATCATATTCATCGTCCGCACTGTAACTATCACTTTCATCAAAAAGAGGACGCTCTTCCTCAATATCGTTTAAAATTCCTTCACGTTTTTGTGGACAAGGACGATCCTCACGCTTCGAAGCCATTTTAATTTCGATTTATGAAAGCTTGAATTAAATATGTATTTATTTTGTTTTTATTTATTTTATTTTGTTTTATTTCTTTTATTTTTATGTATTTATTTTATTTTTTCTAGCACAAATGTACAATATTGTTTTATGTAGAAGATCCAGAAACAACTATGGTGCTAGATTACCACATATATTTTTGCTGTTTGAAACGAGTCACCGTACACAATATGTAAAAGCTTGAATTAAATATGTATTTATTTTGTTTTTTTTTTTATTTATTTATTATTGTTTTATTTCTTTTATTTTAAATTAAATAAAATACAGGAGGACAGAATGAGGAGTCTTTTTTGAGGCTGCATTTTGAAAATCTTTAAATAAATTAGATTTACCACCCATAGGCTTGATTTTTTCTTCCTCAATATTTAATTCTCCTAAAATAGCAAATCTATATTGATAATTTTGTGTAGTATTATTTAAAGATGATTTATCTGAATTTTGAATTAAGTTAGATAAATCTACCTTAGAACAATTTGATGTTTCACGTTTTCTTGTGGGGACTTCCTTAAACTGATTACCTTCAAGTTCAGAGACGGAATGTGGAAAAACTTCAAAATCCATATTTTCTAAGTTCTTAATATTTTCTAAATGCTGTTCCAGAGAAAAATTGTTTTTGTCATCGCTATTGCTGGAAATAGATTTTTTTTCAACTGAGAAGCAATTTGATCTGTTATCGTTAATTACACTAATAATACTTATCCTGCTAGTTTCTTGAGGCTTAGATTCAGAAAAGCTAGAAATATCCTTGATAATAGTACATTCAGACACAGATTCTTTTATAGGAGAATTTCCCAAAATAATTTGTTTAACATCCTCACGGCTTATGCTTCCTTGAAGGGATGATTTGTTATGATTACAATCCTTTGTTTGATGTAACATTTTTCAATACTTTTTTAATTGTAATTTTCATAACGTTAATGTTTTAATTTTTCCTGATGATGCTACACAACGGAGTAGCGAAATATCTAAAATAAAAATAATTAACGACCTAAAGCTTGAAAATAAAAATATTTGAATACAAATTACTTTTTATTTTTTTAACACGATTGATTTTGACAAAAGTTTTTCTGAGTTATTCAGGTATGTTCTGTAATCCGAAACCGAGTGAAATTGAATCCGAATGAAATTTTAAATTGTCATAACTTTTAAATCTTACTTCATTTTGATATTATTTTTTATACATTTGATTAAAGACGACCATTCACATAACTTCCTTGGTTGCTAATGTTTTAAAATAATAGGCGCAACTAAGTTATAAAAATTTCTTTAAAAATTTTTTCGATTTCAATTTCACTCGGTTTCGGATTACAGAAAATACCGGATAATTTTAAATTGAACCAAAATATCGGAAATGCATTAGTGTATGGTATATGAAAGGGCATATCTAAGTTTGTCATTCCGTGTGTAATTTCTACAATATTTATTTTTATATGAAGTCTAGGATCAAAAATGCCAAATTATTGTTATGAAATATAAATTGTTGCTGTGAGCTAAAAAAACTTAATTTTGTTTTTTTCTTACTTCAGTTATTTCAGATTAGTTTGTTAAATATGACCACTGCACAGGTTTTGAAAACATTAGAATAGTTTTGAGATACCAAGAAATACTTGAAATCGGTCTGAGAGACCGTGAAATGTGAATGTGTCGCACAAAAATAAAAATAGTCAGAAGGTTAAAGAAACACCGGGTTTATTGCTGCATTGTAAGAAATATGCGTTTTCAAACTTTTAAAGTGACGACCATTATTTTTGTGCTTTCTTTGGCCACGCCCACTTTTTTAGAAAAAAAATTTGCGAAGCTATTAAATTAAAAAAAAAATTTTTATTTCGAATTGCAAATTTGAAAACTTTTTTTCCAAATGCATGTTTCTGTTTTCTTGAAGAAACTAGCAAATGACTTCCCTTCTTCAACTAGGTTATTATTTAAAAAATTAAAAACATTATATGAAGCTTTTTGTTTTCTTTGCCTAGCATCATAATAAACTTTCCTCTTTATCTCAATATATTTTAAGCAAGCTGAGCAGCCCGTATATTTAGAGGGGTAGACATGTTGCTTGCAGTTATTGCAAAAGGGAAGCGTGTCTTCAGTGGAAACAAACTGATCTTCACCTGGACCATGATTATTGTCACATTTAATACATTTATATTGTCTGTTATAATTGTTTGATATGTTACTCCATTGTTGACAACGCCAACACTGTGTTTCTCTTGAGTTACGTTTAAATTTTTTTTTAATATTTGTTGTCATCTAAACGTCTATTTAACTTTAAGGTTACTAAAAATAAACCCGTATCTATTCCATTTTTCCTAGAGAATGGAGTTGAAAAATTTGAAACCGTTTCTATAGTATGGGGAGCAATAGAATCAATTTAATTTTTTAATGAATTTACATCAGTTTTAAAATATAAACCGCGAATTACTATGCTTTTTTCCATTGGTGTGTAAGAATAAGAATCTATATTTTTATTTCTTAAAAGTTGCATCATTTCGTTATGCATTCATATTTTAAAAATAATTTTTTTTATATCTATTCTTGTTAATAATTTTGTAAACTACATTCTTAAGTTGTTCTACTAAATTTTCTATATTAACATTAAATAAAAATATAGGAGGACAGAATGAGGAGTCTTTTTTGAGGCTGCATTTTGAAAATCTTTAAATAAATTAGATTTACCACCCATAGGCTTAATTTTTTCTTCCTCAATAATTAATTCTCCTAAAATAACAAATCTATATTGAGAATTTTCTGTAGTATTATTTAAAGATGATTTATCTGAATTTTGAATTAAGTTAGATAAATCTACCTTAGAACAATTTGATGTTTCACGTTTTCTTGTGGGGACTTCCTTAAACTGATTACCTTCAAGTTCAGAGACGGAATGTGGAAAAACTTCAAAATCCATATTTTCTAAGTTCTTAATATTTTCTGAATGCTGTTCCAGCGAAAATTGTTTTTGTCATCGCTATTGCTGGAAATAGATTTTTTTTCAGCTGAGAAGCAATTTGATCTGGTATCGTTAATTACACTAATAATAGTTATCCTGCTAGTTTCTTGAGGCTTAGATTCAGAAAAGCTAGAAATATCCTTGATAATAGTACATTCAGACACAGATTCTTCTATAGCAGAATTTCCCAAAATAATTAGTTTAACATGGAGTTGAAAAATTTGAAACAGTTTCTATAGTATGGGGAGCAATAGAATCAATTTAATTTTTTAATGAATTTATATCAGTTTTAAAATATAAACCGCGAATTACTACGCTTTTTTCCATTGGTGTGTAAGAATAAGAATCTATATTTTTATTTCTTAAAAGTTGCATCATTTCGTTATGCACTATTTCATCTTTTAAAAATAATTTCTTTTAAATCTATTCTTGTTAATAATTTTGTAAACTACATTCTTAAGTTGTTCTACTAGTTGTTACTACTAAAGAAGTCAAGTTTTGTTCTAGAATTTTCTAATTTAGCAAGAGGATTTGCATTTATATTGGACTGATACAGAGTAAATATGTTTTCTAGAGAACGAGATATTATACCCGGCCTCAAGTCATCTCCCAAGAAAGTAAAAGTTTTGCAGGAGCCCGAAGTGCCATATGTTAGAACTGAAAAGCTTTCTTCGGCCTTTATCTTTTTCCTTATGCATTTTTCATAGACTTCTCGTTGACTTACCTCCGAATCAAAAATTTCTGAAAAACTGTGGTGTTTCTCCATGGAATTTTTATTTCTGCTGGTGCTACAAGATTCTGTGGGTGGACCGGTTATTAAAACTTTACCTTCTACCGATATTGAATAAGACGAAGAAGGTAAATCTACTGGTTTCAATCTTAAATAAACCAAAGCCCCAGTTTCCACCGTTGCACTTGAATCTATGCATTCCGTAATAGCACCATCCGTGATTCGAATTTTATCATATTCATCGTCCGCACTGTAACTATCACTTTCATCAAAAAGAGGACGCTCTTCCTCAATATCGTTTAAAATTCCTTCACGTTTTTGTGGACAAGGACGATCCTCACGCTTCGAAGCCATTTTAATTTCGATTTATGAAAGCTTGAATTAAATATGTATTTATTTTGTTTTTTTTTTATTTATTTATTTTTGTTTTATTTCTTTTATTTTTATGTATTTATTTTATTTTTTCTAGCACAAATGTACAATATTGTTTTATGTAGAAGATCCAGAAACAACTATCGTGCTAGATTACCACATATATTTTTGCTGTTTGAAACGAGTTACCGTACACAATATGTAAAAGCTTGAATTAGATATGTATTTATTTTGTTTTTTTTTATTTTTTTATTTTTGTTTTATTTCTTTTATTTTTATGTATTTATTTTATTTTTTCTAGCACAAATGTACAATATTGTTTTATGTAGAAGATCCAGAAATAACTATGGTGCTAGATTACCACATATATTTTTGCTGTTTGAATCGAGTTACCGTACACAATATGTAAAAGCTTGAATTAAATATGTATTTATTTTGTTTTTTTTTTTTTATTTATTTATTTTTGTTTTATTTCTTTTATTTTAAATTAAATAAAATATAGGAGGACAGAATGAGGAGTCTTTTTTGAGGCTGTATTTTAAAAATCTTTCAATAAATTAGATTTACCACCCATAGGCTTAATTTTTTCTTCCGCAATATTTAATTCTCCTAAAATAGCAAATCTATATTGAGAATTTTGTGTAGTATTATTTATAGATGATTTATCTGAATTTTGAATGTTTTGCTGACTTAAGTTAGATAAATCTACCATAGAACAATTTGATCTTTCACGTTTTCTTGTGGGGACTTCCTTAAACTGATTACCTTCAAGTTCAGAGACGGAATGTGGAAAAACTTCAAAATCCATATTTTCTAAGTTCTTAATATTTTCTAAATGCTGTTCCAGAGAAAAATTGATTTTGTCATCTCTATTGCTGGAAATAGATTTTTTTTCAACTGAGAAGCAATTTGATCTGTTATCGTTAATTACACTGATAATATTTATCCTGCTAGTTTCTTGAGGCTTAGATTCAGAAAAGCTAGAAATATCCTTGATAATAGTACAGTCAGACACAGATTCTTTTATAGGAGAATTTCCCAAAATAATTTGTTTAACATCCTCACGGCTTAGGCTTCCTTGAAGGGATGATTTGTTATGATTACAATCCTTTGTTTTTTCAATACTTTTTTAATTGTAATTTTCATAATGTTAATGTTTTAATTTTTCCTGATGATGCTACACAACGGAGTAGCGAAATATCGAAAATAAAAATAATTAACGACCTAAAGCTTGAAAATAAAAATATTTGAATACAAATTACTTTTTATTTTTTTAACACGATTGATTTTGACAAAAGTTTTTCTGAGTTATTCAGGTATGTTCTGTAATCCGAAACCGAGTGAAATTGAATCCGAATGAAATTTTAAATTGTCTTAACTTTTAAATCTTACATCATTTTGATATTATTTTTTATACATTTGATTAAAGACGACCATTCACATAACTTCCTTGGTTGCTAATGTTTTAGAATACTAGGCGCAACTAAGTTATAAAAATTTCTTTAAAAATTTTTTCGATTTCAATTTCACTCGGTTTCGGATTACAGAACATACCCGATAATTTTAAATTGAACCAAAAGTGTATGGTATATGAAAGGGTATATCTAAGTTTGTCACTCCGTGTGTAATTTCTACAATATTCATTTTTTTATTTTTATATGAAGTCGAGGATCAAAAATGTCAAATTATTGTTATGAAATATAAATTGATGCTGTGAGCTAAAAAAACTTAATTTTGTTTTTTTCTTACTTCAGTTATTTCAGATTAGTTTGTTAAATATGACCACTGCACAGATTTTGAAAACTTTAGAATAGTTTTGAGATACCAAGAAATACTTGAAATCGGTCTGAGAGACCGTGAAATGTGAAGGTGTCGCACAAAAATAAAAATAGTCAGGAAGGTTAAAGAAACACCGGGTTTGTTGTTGCACTGTAAGAAATATGCGTTTTCAAACTTTTAAAGTGACGAACATTATTTTTGTGCTTTCTTTGGCCACGCCCACTTTTTTAGAAAAAAAATTTGCGAAGCTATTAAATTTTTTTTAAGCTTTATTTTATTTATTGTATCTTCAAAAAATTTGAACTAACAATAAGTCTACAAATCTTATAAATAAAAATTAAAATTTAAGCCTAACCAGTGCTAGACAAAAACTTATGGTTCTGCAAGTGATACACTTCTATCGGTCATCTATTAAGCGCTCGGATTTATGAAAGGGTATCCCTCCTTCTCAGCCGAGTATGGCCACCAAAGTTAAGGATGTCTCGTGCAAGTGGGTTGGGATGGAATTCCAGTTTGTGAACATACCTTGTCGCGTACCTTGAAAATTCGTCTTTTACCAGAGGTACGCTTAGGTCTTTGTGGATTCGAGAGTTCCTAACGTACCACGGAGCTAAAGTAATTGTTCGTAGAACTTTATTTTGACATCTTTGAAGTTTTTCAATATTAGATACCGAAGCGGTACCCCATAGTTGGATCCCGTAACACCAAATAGGCTTTAAAACTGCGTTATACAATAAAAGTTTGAGCATGAATTTCTGCCGATAAGCCAATTAAGTTGCACTGCTTTTAATTTGATCTGCGTATGTTTCGCGTCTATGTGAGACTTCCATGTTAAACGGCGGTCGAGGTGAATTCCAAGGTATTTGACTTCGCTGAGTTGCGGAATAATTTGATTATTTATTTTGATGGACGAGCATGTTTCTTTACGCAATGTAAAGGTGATATGCACACATTTTTGTTCATTAACCTTGATTTTCCAAAGCTCTAGCCATGACTCCAACTTGTAAATATAATCCTGTAAATTATGTGATGCTTGTAGATGGTTTTCATGAACACTGACAAATGCAGTATCGTCCGCAAAAGTTGACGTGTGAATTTTGAGGTCTGTTGGCATATCAGCGGCATAAATCAGATATAAGGTAGGACCCATTATGCTACCTTGGGGAACTCCTGCTTCGATAGGCTGAGAGGAGCTTATGTAATCACCTTCTTTGACTATGAATTTGCGGCCAAATATGTAACTTTCCAAAAGCTTATGAGTGTTTGCAGGCAAGTTTAACTTTATTTTGTGCATTAAAACGTCATGCCACACTTTATCGAATGCTTGGGAAACATCAATGAAAAGAGCGGAGCAGTATTTTTTGTCTTCAAACGACCTTCTTATCACATTTACTAATCTATGAGTTTGTTCAATGGTGCTATGTTTAGCCCTAAAGCCAAATTGATGATAAGGGATACTTTCAATCTCATTCAGTAATGGAGACAACTTCCTCATTAGCAATTTTTCGAACAGTTTTGAAATTGTTGGTAGTAGGCTAATTGGCCGATATGATTATACTTTGGTGAGATCCTTCCCTGGCTTAGCGATCATTGTAATCATAGATGTCTTCCACTCTGCCGGATAGTACTCAAGGCGTAAAATAGCGTTAAAAATAAAAAGGATTATTCTTCTAGCTATACGAGGTAACTCCAAAAGCATTTTATTGCTGATTTTATCCATACCCGGGGCTTTTTTGAGATTAAGATTACCAATGGCGTTTTCAATATCACGAAAATTAAGTCTTAAAGATACCGGATACTGTCATTTTTGGAGATTTTGGGCTTCGATAATATTTGCGCTGACCTTGGGCTTCTTTGACGCTTAACAACGGTAATATACCTATCCATTCCTACTTGCTTTTTTGGTCTTTCTTCGTTTATTGAAGTAGAAGAAGTTTTCTCATCGGAAGAGGCAACAATGTTGAGTGAGCAGGAACGGCGGCGGTTTTTGTCTCTAGTCGAGAGAATATTTTCCAAAGATTTTCTTAAAGAAACTTCCTCAGGGATCCATAGACTATTACGGGTGGAGCTAAGCTCTTTCTCCGAATTACATCTGGTGGGAACACTCATACAATTTATTTTTAACGATTTTTTTTTAATGACCTATAAAAAATTTTAATGACCTATTACAAATAATTTCACCGAAAATTTGTATGCGCACACACGTCTGATATCATTGACTGATGACGAAGGATAAGCTATTAAATTAAAAAAAATTTTTTATTTCGAATTGCAAATTTGAAAACTTTTTTTCAAAATGCATGTTTCTGTTTTCTTGAAGAAACTAACAAATGACTTTCCTTCTTCAACTAGGTTATTATTTAAATAATTAAAAACATTATATGAAGCTTTTTGTTTTCTTTGCCTAGCATCATAATAAACTTTCCTCTTTATCTCAATATATTTTAAGCAAGCTGAGCAGCCCGTATATTTAGAGGGGTAGACATGTTGCTTGCAGTTATTGCAAAAGGGAAGCGTGTCTTCAGTGGAAACAAACTGATCTTCACCTGGAACATGATTATTGTCACATTTAATACATTTATATTGTCTGTTATAATTGTTTGACATGTTACTTGAGTTACGTTTAAATTTTTTTTTTAATATTTGTTGTCATCTAAACGTCTATTTAACTTTAAGGTTACTAAAAATAAACCCGTATCTATTCCATTTTTCCTAGAGAATGGAGTTGAAAAATTTGAAACAGTTTCTATAGTATGGGGAGCAATAGAATCAATTTAATTCTTTAATGAATTTACATCAGTTTTAAAATATAAACCGCGAATTACTACGCTTTTTTCCATTGGTGTGTAGGAATAAGAAGCTATATTTTTATTTCTTAAAAGTTGCATCATTTCGTTATGCACTATTTCATCTTTTAAAAATAATTTCTTTTAAATCTATTCTTGTTAATAATTTTGTAAACTACATTCTTAAGTTGTTCTACTAGTTGTTACTACTAAAGAAGTCAAGTTTTGTTCTAGAATTTTCTAATTTAGTAAGAGGATTTGCATTTATATTGGACTGATACAGAGTAAATATGTTTTCTAGAGAACGAGATATTATACCCGGCCTCAAGTCATCTCCCAAGAAAGTAAAAGTTTTGCTGGAGCCCGAAGTGCCATATGTTAGAACTGAAAGGCTTTCTTCGGCCTTTATCTTTTTCCTTATGCATTTTTCATAGACTTCTCGTTGACTTACCTCCGAATCAAAAATTTCTGAAAAACTGTGGTGTTTCTCCATGGAATTTTTATTTCTGCTGGTGCTACAAGATTCTGTGGGTGGACGGGTTATTAGAACTTTACCTTCTACCGATATTGAATAAGACGAAGAAGGTAAATCTACTGGTTTCAATCTTAAATAAACCAAAGCCCCAGTTTCCACCGTTGCACTTCAATCTATGCATTCCGTAATAGCACCATCCGTGATTCGAATTTTATCATATTCATCGTCCGCACTGTAACTATCACTTTCATCAAAAAGAGGACGCTCTTCCTCAATATCGCTTAAAATTCCTTCACGTTTTTGTGGACAAGGACGATCCTCACGCTTCGAAGCCATTTTAATTTCGATTTATGAAAGCTTGAATTAAATATGTATTTATTTTGTTTTTTTTATTTATTTATTTTTGTTTTATTTCTTTTATTTTTATGTATTTATTTTATTTTTTCTAGCACAAATGTACAATATTGTTTTATGTAGAAGATCCAGAAACAACTATGGTGCTAGATTACCACATATATTTTTGCTGTTTGAATCGAGTTACCGTACACAATATGTAAAAGCTTGAATTAAATATGTATTTATTTTGTTTTTTTTTTTATTTATTTATTTTTGTTTTATTTCTTTTATTTTAAATTAAATAAAATATAGGAGGACAGAATGAGGAGTCTTTTTTGAGGCTGTATTTTAAAAATCTTTCAATAAATTAGATTTACCACCCATAGGCTTAATTTTTTCTTCCGCAATATTTAATTCTCCTAAAATAGCAAATCTATATTGAGAATTTTGTGTGTTCAGATTTATCTGAATTTTGAGTGTTTTGCCGACTTAAGTTAGATAAATCTACCTTAGAACAATTTGATCTTTCACGTTTTCTTGTGGGGACTTCCTTAAACTGATTACCTTCAAGTTCAGAGACGGAATGTGGAAAAACTTCAAAATCCATATTTTCTAAGTTCTTAATATTTTCGAAATGCTGTTTCAGAGAAAAATTGTTTTTGTCATCGCTATTGCTGGAAATAGATTTTTTTTCAACTGAAAAGCAATTTGATCTGTTATCGTTAATTACACAAATAATACTTATCCTGCTAGTTTCTTGAGGCTTAGATTCAGAAAAGCTAGAAATATCCTTGATAATAGTACATTCAGACACAGATTCTTTTATAGGAGAATTTCCCAAAATAATTTGTTTAACATCCTCACGGCTTATGCTTCCTTGAAGGGATGATTTGTTATGATTACAATCCTTTGTTTGATGTAACATTTTTCAATACTTTTTTAATTGTAATTTTCATAACGTTAATGTTTTAATTTTTCCTGATGATGCTACACAACGGAGTAGCGAAATATCTAAAATAAAAATAATTAACGACCTAAAGCTTGAAAATAAAAATATTTGAATACAAATTACTTTTTATTTTTTTAACACGATTGATTTTGACAAAAGTTTTTCTGAGTTATTCAGGTATGTTCTGTAATCCGAAACCGAGTGAAATTGAATCCGAATGAAATTTTAAATTGTCATAACTTTTAAATCTTACTTCATTTTGATATTATTTTTTATACATTTGATTAAAGACGACCATTCACATAACTTCCTTGGTTGCTAATGTTTTAAAATAATAGGCGCAACTAAGTTATAAAAATTTCTTTAAAAATTTTTTCGATTTCAATTTCACTCGGTTTCGGATTACAGAACATACCGGATAATTTTAAATTGAACCAAAATATCGGAAATGCATTAGTGTATGGTATATGAAAGGGCATATCTAAGTTTGTCATTCCGTGTGTAATTTCTACAATATTCATTTTTTTATTTTTATATGAAGTCTAGGATCAAAAATGCCAAATTATTGTTATGAAATATAAATTGATGCTGTGAGCTAAAAAAACTTAATTTTGTTTTTTCTTACTTCAGTTATTTCAGATTAGTTTGTTAAATATGACCACTGCACAGGTTTTGAAAACTTTAGAATAGTTTTGAGATACCAAGAAATACTTGAAATCGGTCTGAGAGACCGTGAAATGTGAATGTGTCGCACAAAAATAAAAATGGTCAGGAAGGTTAAAGAAACACCGGGTTTGTTGCTGCACTGTAAGAAATATGCGTTTTCAAACTTTTAAAGCGACGAACATTATTTTTGTGCTTTCTTTGGCCACGCCCACTTTTTTAGAAAAAAAATTTGCGAAGCTATTAAATTAAAAAAATTTTTTTATTTCGAATTGCAAATTTGAAAACTTTTTTTCAAAATGCATGTTTCTGTTTTCTTGAAGAAACTAGCAAATGACTTTCCTTCTTCAACTAGGTTATTATTTAAAAAATTAAAAACATTATATGAAGCTTTTTGTTTTCTTTGCCTAGCATCATAATAAACTTTCCTCTTTATCTCAATATATTTTAAGCAAGCTGAGCAGCCCGTATATTTAGAGGGGTAGCCATGTTGCTTGCAGTTATTGCAAAACGGAAGCTTGTCTTCAGTGGAAACAAACTGATCTTCACCTGGACCATGATTATTGTCACATTAATACATTTATATTGTCTGTTATAAATGTTTGACATGTTACTCCATTGTTGACAACGCCAACACTGTATTTCTCTTGAGTTACGTTAAAATTTTTTTTTTAATATTTGTTGTCATCTAAACTTCTATTTAACTTTAAGGTTACTAAAAATAAACCCGTATCTATTCCATTTTTCCTAAAGAATGGAGTTGAAAAATTTGAAACAGTTTCTATAGTATGGGGAGCAATAGAATCAATTTAATTTTTTAATGAATTTACATCAGTTTTAAAATATAAACCGCGAATTACTACGCTTTTTTCCATTGGTGTGTAAGAATAAGAATCTATATTTTTATTTCCTAAAAGTTGCATCATTTCGTTATGCATTCATATTTTAAAAATAATTTTTTTTATATCTATTCTTGTTAATAATTTTGTAAACTACATTCTTAAGTTGTTCTACTAAATTTTCTATATTAACATTAAATAAAAATATAGGAGGACAGAATGAGGAGTCTTTTTTGAGGCTGCATTTTGAAAATCTTTAAATAAATTAGATTTACCACCCATAGGCTTGATTTTTTCTTCCTCAATATTTAATTCTCCTAAAATAGCAAATCTATATTGATAATTTTGTGTAGTATTATTTAAAGATGATTTATCTGAATTTTGAATTAAGTTAGATAAATCTACCTTAGAACAATTTGATGTTTCACGTTTTCTTGTGGGGACTTCCTTAAACTGATTACCTTCAAGTTCAGAGACGGAATGTGGAAAAACTTCAAAATCCATATTTTCTAAGTTCTTAATATTTTCTGAATGCTGTTCCAGCGAAAATTGTTTTTGTCATCGCTATTGCTGGAAATAGATTTTTTTTCAGCTGAGAAGCAATTTGATCTGGTATCGTTAATTTCACTAATAATACTTATCCTGCTAGTTTCTTGAGGCTTAGATTCAGAAAAGCTAGAAATATCCTTGATAATAGTACATTCAGACACAGATTCTTCTATAGCAGAATTCCCCAAAATAATTTGTTTAACATGGAGTTGATAAATTTGAAACAGTTTCTATAGTATGGGGAGCAATAGAATCAATTTAATTTTTTAATGAATTTATATCAGTTTTAAAATATAAACCGCGAATTACTACGCTTTTTTCCATTGGTGTGTAAGAATAAGAATCTATATTTTTATTTCTTAAAAGTTGCATCATTTCGTTATGCACTATTTCATCTTTTAAAAATAATTTCTTTTAAATCTATTCTTGTTAATAATTTTGTAAACTACATTCTTAAGTTGTTCTACTAGTTGTTACTACTAAAGAAGTCAAGTTTTGTTCTAGAATTTTCTAATTTAGCAAGAGGATTTGCATTTATATTGGACTGATACAGAGTAAATATGTTTTCTAGAGAACGAGATATTATACCCGGCCTCAAGTCATCTCCCAAGAAAGTAAAAGTTTTGCAGGAGCCCGAAGTGCCATATGTTAGAACTGAAAAGCTTTCTTCGGCCTTTATCTTTTTCCTTATGCATTTTTCATAGACTTCTCGTTGACTTACCTCCGAATCAAAAATTTCTGAAAAACTGTGGTGTTTCTCCATGGAATTTTTATTTCTGCTGGTGCTACAAGATTCTGTGGGTGGACCGGTTATTAAAACTTTACCTTCTACCGATATTGAATAAGACGAAGAAGGTAAATCTACTGGTTTCAATCTTAAATAAACCAAAGCCCCAGTTTCCACCGTTGCACTTGAATCTATGCATTCCGTAATAGCACCATCCGTGATTCGAATTTTATCATATTCATCGTCCGCACTGTAACTATCACTTTCATCAAAAAGAGGACGCTCTTCCTCAATATCGTTTAAAATTCCTTCACGTTTTTGTGGACAAGGACGATCCTCACGCTTCGAAGCCATTTTAATTTCGATTTATGAAAGCTTGAATTAAATATGTATTTATTTTGTTTTTATTTATTTTATTTTGTTTTATTTCTTTTATTTTTATGTATTTATTTTATTTTTTCTAGCACAAATGTACAATATTGTTTTATGTAGAAGATCCAGAAACAACTATGGTGCTAGATTACCACATATATTTTTGCTGTTTGAAACGAGTCACCGTACACAATATGTAAAAGCTTGAATTAAATATGTATTTATTTTGTTTTTTTTTTATTTATTTATTATTGTTTTATTTCTTTTATTTTAAATTAAATAAAATACAGGAGGACAGAATGAGGAGTCTTTTTTGAGGCTGCATTTTGAAAATCTTTAAATAAATTAGATTTACCACCCATAGGCTTGATTTTTTCTTCCTCAATATTTAATTCTCCTAAAATAGCAAATCTATATTGATAATTTTGTGTAGTATTATTTAAAGATGATTTATCTGAATTTTGAATTAAGTTAGATAAATCTACCTTAGAACAATTTGATGTTTCACGTTTTCTTGTGGGGACTTCCTTAAACTGATTACCTTCAAGTTCAGAGACGGAATGTGGAAAAACTTCAAAATCCATATTTTCTAAGTTCTTAATATTTTCTAAATGCTGTTCCAGAGAAAAATTGTTTTTGTCATCGCTATTGCTGGAAATAGATTTTTTTTCAACTGAGAAGCAATTTGATCTGTTATCGTTAATTACACTAATAATACTTATCCTGCTAGTTTCTTGAGGCTTAGATTCAGAAAAGCTAGAAATATCCTTGATAATAGTACATTCAGACACAGATTCTTTTATAGGAGAATTTCCCAAAATAATTTGTTTAACATCCTCACGGCTTAGGCTTCCTTGAAGGGATGATTTGTTATGATTACAATTCTTTGTTTGATGTAACATTTCTCAATACTTTTTTAATTGTAATTTTCATAACGTTAATGTTTTAATTTTTCCTGATGATGCTACACAACGGAGTAGCGAAATATCGAAAATAAAAATAATTAACGACCTAAAGCTTGAAAATAAAAATATTTGAATACAAATTACTTTTTATTTTTTTAACACGATTGATTTTGACAAAAGTTTTTCTGAGTTATTCAGGTATGTTCTGTAATCCGAAACCGAGTGAAATTGAATCCGAATGAAATTTTAAATTGTCATAACTTTTAAATCTTACTTCATTTTGATATTATTTTTTATACATTTGATTAAAGACGACCATTCACATAACTTCCTTGGTTGCTAATGTTTTAAAATAATAGGCGCAACTAAGTTATAAAAATTTCTTTAAAAATTTTTTCGATTTCAATCGGTTTCGGATTACAGAACATACCGGATAATTTTAAATTGAACCAAAATATCGGAAATGCATTAGTGTATGGTATATGAAAGGGCATATCTAAGTTTGTCATTCCGTGTGTAATTTCTACAATATTTATTTTTATATGAAGTCTAGGATCAAAAATGCCAAATTATTGTTATGAAATATAAATTGTTGCTGTGAGCTAAAAAAACTTAATTTTGTTTTTTTCTTACTTCAGTTATTTCAGATTAGTTTGTTAAATATGACCACTGCACAGGTTTTGAAAACATTAGAATAGTTTTGAGATACCAAGAAATACTTGAAATCGGTCTGAGAGACCGTGAAATGTGAATGTGTCGCACAAAAATAAAAATAGTCAGAAGGTTAAAGAAACACCGGGTTTATTGCTGCATTGTAAGAAATATGCGTTTTCAAACTTTTAAAGTGACGACCATTATTTTTGTGCTTTCTTTGGCCACGCCCACTTTTTTAGAAAAAAAATTTGCGAAGCTATTAAATTAAAAAAAAAATTTTTATTTCGAATTGCAAATTTGAAAACTTTTTTTCCAAATGCATGTTTCTGTTTTCTTGAAGAAACTAGCAAATGACTTCCCTTCTTCAACTAGGTTATTATTAAAAAAATTAAAAACATTATATGAAGCTTTTTGTTTTCTTTGCCTAGCATCATAATAAACTTTCCTCTTTATCTCAATATATTTTAAGCAAGCTGAGCAGCCCGTATATTTAGAGGGGTAGACATGTTGCTTGCAGTTATTGCAAAAGGGAAGCGTGTCTTCAGTGGAAACAAACTGATCTTCACCTGGACCATGATTATTGTCACATTTAATACATTTATATTGTCTGTTATAATTGTTTGATATGTTACTCCATTGTTGACAACGCCAACACTGTGTTTCTCTTGAGTTACGTTTAAATTTTTTTTTAATATTTGTTGTCATCTAAACGTCTATTTAACTTTAAGGTTACTAAAAATAAACCCGTATCTATTCCATTTTTCCTAGAGAATGGAGTTGAAAAATTTGAAACCGTTTCTATAGTATGGGGAGCAATAGAATCAATTTAATTTTTTAATGAATTTACATCAGTTTTAAAATATAAACCGCGAATTACTATGCTTTTTTCCATTGGTGTGTAAGAATAAGAATCTATATTTTTATTTCTTAAAAGTTGCATCATTTCGTTATGCATTCATATTTTAAAAATAATTTTTTTTATATCTATTCTTGTTAATAATTTTGTAAACTACATTCTTAAGTTGTTCTACTAAATTTTCTATATTAACATTAAATAAAAATATAGGAGGACAGAATGAGGAGTCTTTTTTGAGGCTGCATTTTGAAAATCTTTAAATAAATTAGATTTACCACCCATAGGCTTAATTTTTTCTTCCTCAATAATTAATTCTCCTAAAATAACAAATCTATATTGAGAATTTTCTGTAGTATTATTTAAAGATGATTTATCTGAATTTTGAATTAAGTTAGATAAATCTACCTTAGAACAATTTGATGTTTCACGTTTTCTTGTGGGGACTTCCTTAAACTGATTACCTTCAAGTTCAGAGACGGAATGTGGAAAAACTTCAAAATCCATATTTTCTAAGTTCTTAATATTTTCTGAATGCTGTTCCAGCGAAAATTGTTTTTGTCATCGCTATTGCTGGAAATAGATTTTTTTTCAGCTGAGAAGCAATTTGATCTGGTATCGTTAATTACACTAATAATAGTTATCCTGCTAGTTTCTTGAGGCTTAGATTCAGAAAAGCTAGAAATATCCTTGATAATAGTACATTCAGACACAGATTCTTCTATAGCAGAATTTCCCAAAATAATTAGTTTAACATGGAGTTGAAAAATTTGAAACAGTTTCTATAGTATGGGGAGCAATAGAATCAATTTAATTTTTTAATGAATTTATATCAGCTTTAAAATATAAACCGCGAATTACTACGCTTTTTTCCATTGGTGTGTAAGAATAAGAATCTATATATTTATTTCTTAAAAGTTGCATCATTTCGTTATGCACTATTTCATCTTTTAAAAATAATTTCTTTTAAATCTATTCTTGTTAATAATTTTGTAAACTACATTCTTAAGTTGTTCTACTAGTTGTTACTACTAAAGAAGTCAAGTTTTGTTCTAGAATTTTCTAATTTAGCAAGAGGATTTGCATTTATATTGGACTGATACAGAGTAAATATGTTTTCTAGAGAACGAGATATTATACCCGGCCTCAAGTCATCTCCCAAGAAAGTAAAAGTTTTGCCGGAGCCCGAAGTGCCATATATTAGAACTGAAAAGCTTTCTTCGGCCTTTATCTTTTTCCTTATGCATTTTTCATAGACTTCTCGTTGACTTACCTCCGAATCAAAAATTTCTGAAAAACTGTGGTGTTTCTCCATGGAATTTTTATTTCTGCTGGTGCTACAAGATTCTGTGGGTGGACCGGTTATTAAAACTTTACCTTCTACCGATATTGAATAAGACGAAGAAGGTAAATCTACTGGTTTCAATCTTAAATAAACCAAAGCCCCAGTTTCCACCGTTGCACTTGAATCTATGCATTGCGTAATAGCACCATCCGTGATTCGAATTTTATCATATTCATCGTCCGCACTGTAACTATCACTTTCATCAAAAAGAGGACGCTCTTCCTCAATATCGCTTAAAATTCCTTCACGTTTTTGTGGACAAGGACGATCCTCACGCTTCGAAGCCATTTTAATTTCGATTTATGAAAGCTTGAATTAAATATGTATTTATTTTGTTTTTTTTATTTATTTATTTTTGTTTTATTTCTTTTATTTTTATGTATTTATTTTATTTTTTCTAGCACAAATGTACAATATTGTTTTATGTAGAAGATCCAGAAACAACTATGGTGCTAGATTACCACATATATTTTTGCTGTTTGAAACGAGTTACCGTACACAATATGTAAAAGCTTGAATTAAATATGTATTTATTTTGTTTTTTTTTTATTTATTTATTTTTGTTTTATTTCTTTTATTTTAAATTAAATAAAATATAGGAGGACAGAATGAGGAGTCTTTTTTGAGGCTGTATTTTAAGAATCTTTCAGTAAATTAGATTTACCACCCATAGGCTTATTTTTTTCTTCCGCAATATATAATTCTCCTAAAATAGCAAATCTATATTGAGAATTTTGTGTAGTATTATTTATAGATGATTTATCTGAATTTTGAATGTTTTGCCGACTTAAGTTAGATAAATATACCTTAGAACAATTTGATCTTTCACGTTTTCTTGTGGGGACTTCCTTAAACTGATTACCTTCAAGTTCAGAGACGGAATGTGGAAAAACTTCAAAATCCATATTTTCTAAGTTCTTAATATTTTCTAAATGCTGTTCCAGAGAAAAATTGTTTTTGTCATCGCTATTGCTGGAAATAGATTTTTTTTCAACTGAGAAGCAATTTGATCTGTTATCGTTAATAACACTAATAATACTTATCCTGCTAGTTTCTTGAGGCTTAGATTCAGAAAAGCTAGAAATATCCTTGATAATAGTACATTCAGACACAGATTCTTTTATAGGAGAATTTCCCAAAATAATTTGTTTAACATCCTCACGGCTTAGGCTTCCTTGAAGGGATGATTTGTTATGATTACAATTCTTTGTTTGATGTAACATTTCTCAATACTTTTTTAATTGTAATTTTCATAACGTTAATGTTTTAATTTTTCCTGATGATGCTACACAACGGAGTAGCGAAATATCGAAAATAAAAATAATTAACGACCTAAAGCTTGAAAATAAAAATATTTGAATACAAATTACTTTTTATTTTTTTTAACACGATTGATTTTGACAAAAGTTTTTCTGAGTTATTCAGGTATGTTCTGTAATCCGAAACCGAGTGAAATTGAATCCGAATGAAATTTTAAATTGTCATAACTTTTAAATCTTACTTCATTTTGATATTATTTTTTATACATTTGATTAAAGACGACCATTCACATAACTTCCTTGGTTGCTAATGTTTTAAAATAATAGGCGCAACTAAGTTATAAAAATTTCTTTAAAAATTTTTTCGATTTCAATTTCACTCGGTTTCGGATTACAGAACATACCCGATAATTTTAAATTGAACCAAAATATCGGAAATGCATTAGTGTATGGTATATGAAAGGGCATATCTAAGTTTGTCATTCCGTGTGTAATTTCTACAATATTCATTTTTTTATTTTTATATGAAGTCTAGGATCAAAAATGCCAAATTATTGTTATGAAATATAAATTGATGCTGTGAGCTAAAAAAACTTAATTTTGTTTTTTTCTTACTTCAGTTATTTCAGATTAGTTTGTTAAATATGACCACTGCACAGGTTTTGAAAACTTTAGAATAGTTTTGAGATACCAAGAAATACTTGAAATCGGTCTGAGAGACCGTGAAATGTCAATGTGTCGCACAAAAATAAAAATAGTCAGAAGGTTAAAGAAACACCGGGTTTGTTGCTGCACTGTAAGAAATATGCGTTTTCAAACTTTTAAAGTGACGACCATTATTTTTGTGCTTTCTTTGGCCACGCCCACTTTTTTAGAAAAAAAATTTGCGAAGCTATTAAATTAAAAAAAAATTTTTTATTTCGAATTGCAAATTTGAAAACTTTTTTTCCAAATGCATGTTTCTGTTTTCTTGAAGAAACTAGCAAATGACTTTCCTTCTTCAACTAGGTTATTATTTAAAAAATTACAAACATTATATGAAGCTTTTTGTTTTCTTTGCCTAGCATCATAATAAACTTTCCTCTTTATCTCAATATATTTTAAGCAAGCTGAGCAGCCCGTATATTTAGAGGGGTAGACATGTTGCTTGCAGTTATTGCAAAAGGGAAGCGTGTCTTCAGTGGAAACAAACTGATCTTCACCTGGACCATGATTATTGTCACATTTAATACATTTATATTGTCTGTTATAATTGTTTGACATGTTACTCCATTGTTGACAACGCCAACACTGTATTTCTCTTGAGTTACGTTTAAATTTTTTAATATTTGTTGTCATCTAAACGTCTATTTAACTTTAAGGTTACTAAAAATAAACCCGTATCTATTCCATTTTTCCTAGAGAATGGAGTTGAAAAATTTGAAACAGTTTCTATAGTATGGGGAGCAATATAATCAATTTAATATTTTAATGAATTTACATCAGTTTTAAAATATAAACCGCGAATTACTATGCTTTTTTCCATTGGTGTGTAAGAATAAGAATCTATATTTTTATTTCTTAAAAGTTGCATCATTTCGTTATGCATTCATATTTTAAAAATAATTTTTTTTATATCTATTGTTAATAATTTTGTAAACTACATTCTTAAGTTGTTCTACTAAATTTTCTATATTAACATTAAAAAAATATATAGGAGGACAGAATGAGGAGTCTTTTTTGAGGCTGCATTTTGAAAATCTTTAAATAAATTAGATTTACCACCCATAGGCTTAATTTTTTCTTCCTCAATATTTAATTCTCTTAAAATAGCAAATCTATATTGAGAATTTTGTGTAGTATTATTTAAAGATGATTTATCTGAATTTTGAATTAAGTTAGATAAATCTACCTTAGAACAATTTGATGTTTCACGTTTTCTTGTGGGGACTTTCTTAAACTGATTACCTTCAAGTTCAGAGACGGAATGTGGAAAAACTTCAAAATCCATATTTTCTAAGTTCTTAATATTTTCTGAATGCTGTTCCAGCGAAAATTGTTTTTGTCATCGCTATTGCTGGAAATAGATTTTTTTCAGCTGAGAAGCAATTTGATCTGGTATCGTTAATTACACTAATAATACTTATCCTGCTAGTTTATTGAGGCTTAGATTCAGAAAAGCTAGAAATATCCTTGATAATAGTACATTCAGACACAGATTCTTCTATAGCAGAATTTCCCAAGATAATTTGTTTAACATGGAGTTGAAAAATTTGAAACAGTTTCTATAGTATGGGGAGCAATAGAATCAATTTAATTTTTTAATGAATTTATATCAGTTTTAAAATATAAACCGCGAATTACTACGCTTTTTTCCATTGGTGTGTAAGAATAAGAATCTATATTTTTATTTCTTAAAAGTTGCATCATTTCGTTATGCACTATTTCATCTTTTAAAAATAATTTCTTTTAAATCTATTCTTGTTAATAATTTTGTAAACTACATTCTTAAGTTGTTCTACTAGTTGTTACTACTAAAGAAGTCAAGTTTTGTTCTAGAATTTTCTAATTTAGCAAGAGGATTTGCATTTATATTGGACTGATACAGAGTAAATATGTTTTCTAGAGAACGAGATATTATACCCGGCCTCAAGTCATCTCCCAAGAAAGTAAAAGTTTTGCCGGAGCCCGAAGTGCCATATATTAGAACTGAAAAGCTTTCTTCGGCCTTTATCTTTTTCCTTATGCATTTTTCATAGACTTCTCGTTGACTTACCTCCGAATCAAAAATTTCTGAAAAACTGTGGTGTTTCTCCATGGAATTTTTATTTCTGCTGGTGCTACAAGATTCTGTGGGTGGACCGGTTATTAAAACTTTACCTTCTACCGATATTGAATAAGACGAAGAAGGTAAATCTACTGGTTTCAATCTTAAATAAACCAAAGCCCCAGTTTCCACCGTTGCACTTGAATCTATGCATTGCGTAATAGCACCATCCGTGATTCGAATTTTATCATATTCATCGTCCGCACTGTAACTATCACTTTCATCAAAAAGAGGACGCTCTTCCTCAATATCGCTTAAAATTCCTTCACGTTTTTGTGGACAAGGACGATCCTCACGCTTCGAAGCCATTTTAATTTCGATTTATGAAAGCTTGAATTAAATATGTATTTATTTTGTTTTTTTTATTTATTTATTTTTGTTTTATTTCTTTTATTTTTATGTATTTATTTTTTCTAGCACAAATGTACAATATTGTTTTATGTAGAAGATCCAGAAACAACTATGGTGCTAGATTACCACATATATTTTTGCTGTTTGAAACGAGTTACCGTACACAATATGTAAAAGCTTGAATTAAATATGTATTTATTTTGTTTTTTTTTTTATTTATTTTTGTTTTATTTCTTTTATTTTAAATTAAATAAAATATAGGAGGACAGAATGAGGAGTCTTTTATGAGGCTGTATTTTAAAAATCTTTCAATAAATTAGATTTACCACCCATAGGCTTAATTTTTTCTTCCGCAATATTTAATTCTCCTAAAATAGCAAATCTATATTGAGAATTTTGTGTAGTATTATTTATAGATGATTTATCTGAATTTTGAATGTTTTGCCGACTTAAGTTAGATAAATGTACCTTAGAACAATTTGATCTTTCACGTTTTCTTGTGGGGACTTCCTTAAACTGATTACCTTCAAGTTCAGAGACGGAATGTGGAAAAACTTCAAAATCCATATTTTCTAAGTTCTTAATATTTTCTAAATGCTGTTCCAGAGAAAAATTGTTTTTTTGTCATCGCTATTGCTGGAAATAGATTTTTTTTTCAACTGAGAAGCAATTTGATCTGTTATCGTTAATTACACTAATAATACTTATCCTGCTAGTTTCTTGAGGCTTAGATTCAGAAAAGCTAGAAATATCCTTGATAATAGTACATTCAGACACAGATTCTTTTATAGGAGAATTTCCCAAAATAATTTGTTTAACATCCTCACGGCTTAGGCTTCCTTGAAGGGATGATTTGTTATGATTACAATCCTTTGTTTGATGTAACACTTTTCAATACTTTTTTAATTGTAATTTTCATAACGTTAATGTTTTAATTTTTCCTGATGATGCTACACAACGGAGTAGCGAAATATCGAAAATAAAAATAATTAACGACCTAAAGCTTGAAAATAAAAATATTTGAATACAAATTACTTTTTATTTTTTTAACACGATTGATTTTGACAAAAGTTTTTCTGAGTTATTCAGGTATGTTATGTAATCCGAAACCGAGTGAAATTGAATCCGAATGAAATTTTAAATTGTCACAACTTTTAAATCTTACTTCATTTTGATATTATTTTTTATACATTTGATTAAAGACGACCATTCACATAACTTCCTTGGTTGCAAATGTTTCAAAATAATAGGCGCAACTAAGTTATAAAAATTTCTTTAAAAATTTTTTCGATTTCAATTTCACTCGGTTTCGGATTACAGAACATACCCGATAATTTTAAATTGAACCAAAATATCGGAAATGCATTAGTGTATGGTATATGAAAGGGCATATCTAAGTTTGTCATTCCGTGTGTAATTTCTACAATATTCATTTTTTTATTTTTATATGAAGTCTAGGATCAAAAATGCCGAATTATTGTTATGAAATATAAATTGATGCTGTGAGCTAAAAAAACTTAATTTTGTTTTTTTCTTACTTCAGTTATTTCAGATTAGTTTGTTAAGTATGACCACTGCACAGGTTTTGAAAACTTTAGAATAGCTTTGAGATACCAAGAAATACTTGAAATCGGTCTGAGAGACCGTGAAATGTGAATGTGTCGCACAAAAATAAAAATAGTCAGGAAGGTTAAAGAAACACCGGGTTTGTTGCTGCACTGTAAGAAATATGCGTTTTCAAACTTTTAAAGTGACGAACATTATTTTTGTGCTTTCTTTGGCCACGCCCACTTTTTTAGAAAAAAAATTTGCGAAGCTATTAAATTAAAAAAAATTTTTATTTCGAATTGCAAATTTGAAAACGTTTTTTCAAAATGCATGTTTCTGTTTTCTTGAAGAAACTAGCAAATGACTTTCCTTCTTCAACTAGGTTATTATTTAAAAAATTAAAAACATTATATGAAGCTTTTTGTTTTCTTTGCCTAGCATCATAATAAACTTTCCTCTTTATCTCAATATATTTTAAGCAAGCTGAGCAGCCCGTATATTTAGAGGGGTAGCCATGTTGCTTGCAGTTATTGCAAAACGGAAGCTTGTCTTCAGTGGAAACAAACTGATCTTCACCTGAACCATGATTATTGTCACATTAATACATTTATATTGTCTGTTATAATTGTTTGACATGTTACTCCATTGTTGACAACGCCAACACTGTATTTCTCTTGAGTTACGTTTAAATTTTTTTTTTAATATTTGTTGTCATCTAAACGTCTATTTAACTTTAAGGTTACTAAAAATAAACCCGTATCTGTTCCATTTTTCCTAAAGAATGGAGTTGAAAAATTTGAAACAGTTTCTATAGTATGGGGAGCAATAGAATCAATTTAATTTTTTAATGAATTTACATCAGTTTTAAAATATAAACCGCGAATTACTACGATTTTTTCCATTGGTGTGTAAGAATAAGAATCTATATTTTTATTTCTTAAAAGTTGCATCATTTCGTTATGCATTCATATTTTAAAAATAATTTTTTTTATATCTATTCTTGTTAATAATTTTGTAAACTACATTCTTAAGTTGTTCTACTAAATTTTCTATATTAACATTAAATAAAAATATAGGACGACAGAATGAGGAGTCTTTTTTGAGGCTGCATTTTGAAAATCTTTAAATAAATTAGATTTACCACCCATAGGCTTGATTTTTTCTTCCTCAATATTTAATTCTCCTAAAATAGCAAATCTATATTGAGAATTTTGTGTAGTATTATTTAAAGATGATTTATCTGAATTTTGAATTAAGTTAGATAAATCTACCTTAGAACAATTTGATGTTTCACGTTTTCTTGTGGGGACTTCCTTAAACTGATTACCTTCAAGTTCAGAGACGGAATGTGGAAAAACTTCAAAATCCATATTTTCTAAATTCTTAATATTTTCTGAATGCTGTTCCAGCGAAAATTGTTTTTGTCATCGCTATTGCTGGAAATAGATTTTTTTTCAGCTGAGAAGCAATTTGATCTGGTATCGTTAATTTCACTAATAATACTTATCCTGCTAGTTTCTTGAGGCTTAGATTCAGAAAAGCTAGAAATATCCTTGATAATAGTACATTCAGACACAGATTCTTCTATAGCAGAATTTCCCAAATAATTTGTTTAACATGGAGTTGAAAAATTTGAAACAGTTTCTATAGTATGGGGAGCAATAGAATCAATTTAATTTTTTAATGAATTTATATCAGTTTTAAAATATAAACCGCGAATTACTACGCTTTTTTCCATTGGTGTGTAAGAATAAGAATCTATATTTTTATTTCTTAAAAGTTGCATCATTTCGTTATGCACTATTTCATCTTTTAAAAATAATTTCTTTTAAATCTATTCTTGTTAATAATTTTGTAAACTACATTCTTAAGTTGTTCTACTAGTTGTTACTACTAAAGAAGTCAAGTTTTGTTCTAGAATTTTCTAATTTAGCAAGAGGATTTGCATTTATATTGGACTGATACAGAGTAAATATGTTTTCTAGAGAACGAGATATTATACCCGGCCTCAAGTCATCTCCCAAGAAAGTAAAAGTTTTGCCGGAGCCCGTAGTGCCATATGTTAGAACTGAAAAGCTTTCTTCGGCCTTTATCTTTTTCCTTATGCATTTTTCATAGACTTCTCGTTGACTTACCTCCGAATCAAAAATTTCTGAAAAACTGTGGTGTTTCTCCATGGAATTTTTATTTCTGCTGGTGCTACAAGATTCTGTGGGTGGACCGGTTATTAGAACTTTACCTTCTACCGATATTGAATAAGACGAAGAAGGTAAATCTACTGGTTTCAATCTTAAATAAACCCAAGCCCCAGTTTCCACCGTTGCACTTGAATCTATGCATTCCGTAATAGCACCATCCGTGATTCGAATTTTATCATATTCATCGTCCGCACTGTAACTATCACTTTCATCAAAAAGAGGACGCTCTTCCTCAATATCGCTTAAAATTCCTTCACGTTTTTGTGGACAAGGACGATCCTCACGCTTCGAAGCCATTTTAATTTCGATTTATGAAAACTTGAATTAAATATGTATTTATTTTGTTTTTTTTTTCTTTATTTATTTATTTTTGTTTTATTTCTTTTATTTTTATGTATTTATTTTATTTTTTCTAGCACAAATGTACAATATTGTATTGTCCTCCTATATGACAGAATGAGGAGTCTTTTATGAGGCTGTATTTTAAAAATCTTTCAATAAATTAGATTTACCACCCATAGGCTTAATTTTTTCTTCCGCAATATTTAATTCTCCTAAAATAGCAAATCTATATTGAGAATTTTGTGTAGTATTATTTATAGATGATTTATCTGAATTTTGAATGTTTTGCCGACTTAAGTTAGATAAATATACCTTAGAACAATTTGATCTTTCACGTTTTCTTGTGGGGACTTCCTTAAACTGATTACCTTCAAGTTCAGAGACGGAATGTGGAAAAACTTCAAAATCCATATTTTCTAAGTTCTTAATATTTTCTAAATGCTGTTCCAGAGAAAAATTGTTTTTGTCATCGCTATTGCTGGAAATAGATTTTTTTTCAACTGAGAAGCAATTTGATCTGTTATCGTTAATTACACTAATAATACTTATCCTGCTAGTTTCTTGAGGCTTAGATTCAGAAAAGCTAGAAATATCCTTGATAATAGTACATTCAGACACAGATTCTTTTATAGGAGAATTTCCCAAAATAATTTGTTTAACATCCTCACGGCTTAGGCTTTGTTTGATGTAACATTTTTCAATACTTTTTTAATTGTAATTTTCATAACGTTAATGTTTTAATTTTTCCTGATGATGCTACACAACGGAGTAGCGAGATATCGAAAATAAAAATAATTAACGACCTAAAGCTTGAAAATAAAAATATTTGAATACAAATTACTTTTTATTTTTTTAACACGATTGATTTTGACAAAAGTTTTTCTGAGTTATTCAGGTATGTTCTGTAATCCGAAACCGAGTGAAATTGAATCCGAATGAAATTTTAAATTGTCATAACTTTTAAATCTTACATCATTTTGATATTATTTTTTATACATTTGATTAAAGACGACCATTCACCTAACTTCCTTGGTTGCTAATGTTTTACTAGGCGCAACAGAGTTATAAAAAGTTCTTTAATAATTTTTTCGATTTCAATTTCACTCGGTTTCGGATTACAGAACATACCCGATAATTTTAAATTGAACCAAAAGTGTATGGTATATGAAAGGGTATATCTAAGTTTGTCACTCCGTGTGTAATTTCTACAATATTCATTTTTTTATTTTTATATGAAGTCGAGGATCAAAAATGTCAAATTATTGTTATGAAATATAAATTGATGCTGTGAGCTAAAAAAACTTAATTTTGTTTTTTCTTACTTCAGATTAGTTTGTTAAATATGACCACTGCACAGGTTTTGAAAACTTTAGAATAGTTTTGAGATACCAAGAAATACTTGAAATCGGTCTGCGAGACCGTGAAATGTGAAGGTGTCGCACAAAAATAAAAATAGTCAGGAAGGTTAAAGAAACACCGGGTTTGTTGTTGCACTGTAAGAAATATGCGTTTTTAAACTTTTAAAGTGACGAACATTATTTTTGTGCTTTCTTTGGCCACGCCCACTTTTTTAGAAAAAAAATTTGCGAAGCTATTAATTTTTTTTTTTAAGCTTTATTTTATTTATTGTATCTTCAAAAAATTTGAACTAACAATAAGTCTACAAATCTTATAATTAAAAATTAAAATTTAAGCCTTACCAGTGCTAGACAAAAACTTATGGTTCTGCAAGTGATACACTTCTATCAGTCATCTATTAAGCGCTCGGATTGATGAAAGGGTATCCCTCCTTCTCAGCCGAGTATGGCCACCAAAGTTAAGGATGTCTCGTGCAAGTGGGTTGGGATTGAATTCCAGTTTGTGAACATACCTTGTCGCGTACCTTGAAAATTCGTCTTTTACCAAAGGTACGCTTAGGTCTTTGTGGAATCAAGAGTTCCTAACGTACCACGGAGCTGAAGTAATTGTTCGTAGAATTTTATTTTGACATCTTTGAAGTTTTTCAATATTAGATACCGAAGCGGTACCCCATAGTTGGATCCCGTAACACCAAATAGGCTTTAAAACTGCGTTATACAATAAAAGTTTGAGCATGAATTTCTGCCGATAAGCCAATTAAGTTGCACTGCTTTTAATTTGATCTGCGTATGTTTCGCGTCTATGTGAGACTGCCATGTTAAACGGCGGTCGAGGTGAATTCCAAGGTATTTGACTTCGCTGAGTTGCGGAATAATTTGATTATTTATTTTGATGGACGAGCATATTTCTTTACGCAATGTAAAGGTGATATGCACACATTTTTGTTCATTAACCTTGATTTTCCAAAGCTCTAGCCATGACTCCAACTTGTAAATATAATCCTGTAAATTATGTGATGCTTGTAGATGGTTTTCATGAACACTGACAAATGCAGTATCGTCCGCAAAAGTTGACGTGTGAATTTTGAGGTCTGTTGGCATATCAGCGGCATAAATCAGATATAAGGTAGGACCCATTATGCTACCTTGGGGAACTCCTGCTTCGATAGGCTGAGAGGAGCTTATGTAATCACCTTCTTTGACTATGAATTTGCGGCCAAATATGTAACTTTCCAAAAGCTTATGAGTGTTTGCAGGCAAGTTTAACTTTATTTTGTGCATTAAAACGTCATGCCACACTTTATCGAATGCTTGGGAAACATCAATGAAAAGAGCGGAGCAGTATTTTTTGTCTTCAAACGACCTTCTTATCACATTTACTAATCTATGAGTTTGTTTAATGGTGCTATGTTTAGCCCTAAAGCCAAATTGATGATAAGGGATACTTTCAATCTCATTCAGTAATGGAGACAACTTCCTCATTAGCAATTTTTCGAACAGTTTTGAAATTGTTGGTAGTAGGCTAATTGGCCGATATGATTCTACTTTGGTGAGATCCATCCCTGGCTTAGGGATCATTGTAATCATAGATGTCTTCCACTCTGCCGGATAGTACTCAAGGCGTAAAATAGCGTTAAAAATAAAAAGGATTATTCTTCTAGCTATACGAGGTAACTCCAAAAGCATTTTATTGCTGATTTTATCCATACCCGGGGCTTTCTTGAGATTAAGATTACCAACGGCGTTTTCAATATCACGAAAATTAAGTCTTAAAGATACCGGATACTGTCATTTTTGGAGATTTTGGGCTTCGATAATATTTGCGTTGACCTTGCTACAAGATTCTGTGGGTGGACCGGTTATTAGAACTTTACCTTCTACCGATATTGAATAAGACGAAGAAGGTAAATCTACTGGTTTCAATCTTAAATAAACCCAAGCCCCAGTTTCCACCGTTGCACTTGAATCTATGCATTCCGTAATAGCACCATCCGTGATTCGAATTTTATCATATTCATCGTCCGCACTGTAACTATCACTTTCATCAAAAAGAGGACGCTCTTCCTCAATATCGCTTAAAATTCCTTCACGTTTTTGTGGACAAGGACGATCCTCACGCTTCGAAGCCATTTTAATTTCGATTTATGAAAGCTTGAATTAAATATGTATTTACTTTGTTTTTTTTTTATTTATTTATTTTTGTTTTATTTCTTTTATTTTTATGTATTTATTTTATTTTTTCTAGCACAAATGTACAATATTGTTTTATGTAGAAGATCCAGAAACAACTATGGTGCTAGATTACCACATATATTTTTGCTGTTTGAAACGAGTTACCGTACACAATATGTAAAAGCTTGAATTAAATATGTATTTATTTTGTTTTTTTTTTTTATTTATTTATTTTTGTTTTATTTCTTTTATTTTAAATTAAATAAAATATAGGAGGACAGAATGAGGAGTCTTTTTTGACGCTGTATTTTAAAAATCTTTCAATAAATTAGATTTACCACCCATAGGCTTAATTTTTTCTTCCGCAATATTTAATTCTCCTAAAATAGCAAATCTATATTGAGAATTTTGTGTAGTATTATTTATGGATGATTTATCTGAATTTTGAATGTTTTGCCGACTTAAGTTAAATAAATATACCTTAGAACAATTTGATCTTTCACGTTTTCTTGTGGGGACTTCCTTAAACTGATTACCTTCAAGTTCAGAGACGGAATGTGGAAAAACTTCAAAATCCATATTTTCTAAGTTCTTAATATTTTCTGAATGCTGTTCCAGAGAAAAATTGTTTTTGTCATCGCTATTGCTGGAAATACATAGATTTTTTTTCAACTGAGAAGCAATTTGATCTGTTATCGTTAATTACACTAATAATACTTATCCTGCTAGTTTCTTGAGGCTTAGATTCAGAAAAGCTAGAAATATCCTTGATAATAGTACATTCAGACACAGATTCTTTTATAGGAGAATTTCCCAAAATAATTTGTTTAACATCCTCACGGCTTAGGCTTCCTTGAAGGGATGATTTGTTATGATTACAATCCTTTGTTTGATGAAACAATTTTTCAATTGAAAATAAAAATATTTGAATACAAATTACTTTTTATTTTTTTAACACGATTGATTTTGACAAAAGTTTTTCTGAGTTATTCAGGTATGTTCTGTAATCCGAAACCGAGTGAAATTGAATCCGAATGAAATTTTAAATTGTCATAACTTTTAAATCTTACATCATTTTGATATTATTTTTTATACACTTGATTAAAGACGACCATTCACATAACTTCCTTGGTTGCTAATGTTTTAAAATAATAGGCGCAACTAAGTTATAAAAATTTCTTTAAAAATTTTTTCGATTTCAATTTCACTCGGTTTCGGATTACAGAACATACCCGATAATTTTAAATTGAACCAAAATATCGGAAATGTATTAGTGTATGGTATATGAAAGGGTATATCTAAGTTTGTCATTCCGGGTGTAATTTCTACAATACTCATTTTTTATTCTTATATGAAGTCTAGGATCAAAAATGCCAAATTATTGTTATGAAATATAAATTGATGCTGTGAGCTAAAAACTTAATTTTGTTTTTTTCTTACTTCAGTTATTTCAGATTAGTTTGTTAAATATGACCACTGCACAGGTTTTGAAAACTTTAGAATAGTTTTGAGATACCAAGAAATACTTGATATCGGTCTGAGAGACCGTGAAATGTGAATGTGTCGCACAAAAATAAAAATAGTTAGGAAGGTTAATAATGGTAAGTATAAATTTTGTTGGCTACCTTTGGGGCTAAAAAATGCACCTGCGATATTTCAACGTGCTATAGACGATATACTGCGTGAAGAAATGGGCAAGTGCTGTCACGTCTATATTGATGACATCATCATATTTTCTGACACAGAGCAGAAACATATCGATGATATAGAAAGAATACTAGGAAAACTTTATAACGTCATATGAGGGTCTCAGTCGAAAAGTGTAGATTTTTTAGAACATCTGTCGAGTTTTTGGGATTTACAGTTTCAACTTATGGAATAAGAACTTGTCCTGATAAGGTGAATTCAATAGTCAATTACCCCATACCCTTACCTCTGCGCGGACTGAGATCTTTTCTTGGTTTGGCTGGGTATTATAGGAGGTTCGTTAGGGATTACGCAGCAATTTCAAAACCCTTGACGAAATACCTAAGGAGAGAAAATGGTCATATAGGAGCAAGACAGTCGATAACTTTAGATAGTAAAGCCTTGAAAGCTTTTAATAAGCTAAAACAAATTCTCGCTTCGGAAAAAGTTTTGCTGCTCTATCCCGACTTCGAGAAGCCTTTTGACCTGACTACTGATGCGTCTTCACATGCTATTGGCGCCGTATTATCTCAGGGTGGTCGTCCAATCACAATGGTTTCGAGAACTTTGTCCCCAACAGAAGAAAACTACGCGGTAAAGGAAAAAGAGCTACAGGCTATTGTGTGGGCGTTGAAGAGTCTTCGGAATTACCTTTACGGTGTCAATAAACTAAATATATTCACAGATCATCAACCGTTAATTTTTGCAATTTCTGAGAAAAACCCTAACTCGAAATTAAAAAGATGGAAAGCGTTCATTGAAGAATACGCTCCAACGTTTCACTATAAGCCTGGAAAGGACAACGTGGTTGCCGATGCGCTTTCCAGGCAATACAACAACCTGGTTTTTAATTAACCTCAAGTTCGTCCTTAGAAGTTGCAAATAGCGAAGTATCGTATATGGAAGTAATACTGAACGTACAAAACCCACTTAATTGTTTTTGGAACCAAATTATTTTTACTCAGGGATTAGAATCCAAGGAGCAGACGAAAATTATTTTCAAAGATCGAATCCGTCATACGATAACATTTACAGATACCAGAGACCTTTTAAATATTTTGGAACGAGCAGTTAACCCGAACGTAGTGAACGCTATTTATTGTGAACTACAAATCCTGGCTAAAATTCAACAATTTTTGTTAACAGCATATCCCTCTGTTAAATTCCTCCACACAAATAAATTTGTTACTGATATATTTAGCACCGATGACCAATTAGAAATTCTGAATAATGAGCACAATCAAGCTCATCGCGCACTATCTGAAAATACTAAACAGGTGTTACAAGATTACTATTTTCCAAACATTAGGAAAAAATTGAAGGAAGTAATTCGTAACTGTAAGATCTGTAATGAGGCGAAATACAATAGACATCTAAAATAACAGGAAATATCAGAAACCCCAATTCTTTCTTACCCAGGAGAAATACTGCACGTAGACATTTACTCAACAGACGGAAAGCACTTTCTGACATGCATTGATAAATTTTCAAAATTTGCCATTGTAAAGCCAATAGCCTCGAGATCCATAACAGATGTCAAACCCGCCCTTCAAGAAATTTTAAATACCTACAATAATACGAGGACAGTTGTTTGTGATAATGCGAAGTAATTAAACTCTGTCTGTCAAGACCTTATTGAGAAACTTTTACGGAACTGAAATTATTGCCGTCCCACCACTACATAGCACATCAAATGGACAAGTGGAGAAATTACGTAGTAACCTTTCGGAAATTGCGAGATGTATTAAATTAGAATACTTCATAAGTGACACTACAGACCTAATCCTAGTAGCCGTTTCAAAATATAATCGATCCATCCACTCTGTTTGTAAACTCAGACCCATAGACATATTTAATTCAATTTCAGACGACTTAAAGACTTATGTAAAGAATAATTTAATTAGCAAACAGAAAAAGGACTTGAAGTTTCATAATATCGAAAGAAGTACACGAACCTTCGAGCCTGGACGAAAGGTTTTCGTAAGGGTCGACAAAAGGCTAGGAAAGTTTACGTTGAAAGTAAAGTTTACGTTGAAAAAAATAATCCAAAAAGACTCGGGATCCACGGTTCAAATCAAAAATAAAATTGTCCATAAGGACAATATCCGTTAATATTTCATCTGCATATTTTAAATTACATTTAAAATACGCAGGTTTAAACTTTCGATCTGGAACTAACGTGGCATTAAACGTCCTTATCAGCTTTTGTAAATCTAACAAAAAATTATACTTTAATCTTAACAAAAATATTGTATGTAAACTTTATATTAGTATTTAATTGCTTTCTAATTTCAATTATTGTAATTTAAAGCTTAAAGTCATTTTGCATTTAACACCCAAATATTTTCTTAGTCGAGGACGACTGATTTTTAAAGGGGGGAGAAGTTAACGAAAGGGTTAATGAATGGATTTTTTCTTTTTTCTTTGTAATTTTAATATAATTTCATTTTCTCTTTTACTTGACACTTTAAGTCAAATATTTTTTCTTTACTTTTTCATTCATGCTTTTAATTATCACTATGCAAAACAATTGTAAAATAATTTCATTGATCTTCCCTTTCACTACGTTAACGGTAGTAAAATATTTTGTCTCTCCTTTTTCATTATATTTCATTCCAATAAAATATTTTGTCTCTCCTTTTTCATTCATATTTTTGTCACTACGCAAATAATTGTAAACTTTTTTTCTCATTCCTCATTTTTAGGGTTCCGTACACAAAGTGTAAAAACGTAACCCTATTGTTTTCGCTACAATGTCTGTCCGTCTGTCAGCGCCTTTTATCTCTGGAACCGTAATAAGTAGACTCTTGAAATTTTCACAGATGATGTTGCCGCTATAGCAACAAATACTAAAACTTATAGGGTGTTCCAATAGAGAGGTGTTATTCACGTGTGTGTGTGTGTTGAACTCTAGGAGGGTGTTCCGATAGAGAGGTGTTATTCACGAATATGTGTTTATTTCTTGAACTGTAGGAGGCATACAATAAAGATTTACAAACTGTAATTAAAACTTAGTTCGCTTTATAAACAAGTCTAAAAAAATCAACCTAAAAATTAAAGGGTGTTTCGATAGTAGTGTCATTTGCATGCATAAGGCCTAAGTTTTTAACCATAATAGGTAGACTCTTAATATTTTCACAGAAGATGTATAACTGTGGCCACTATAGCAACAAATACTAACACTTATAGGGTGTTCCGAATGTGACGTGTTATTTGCCTTTATTTATTTATTTCTTGAGCTATAGGAGGCAACCACTTAAAATTTGCAGTGATTTAAACTATGTTTGCATTATAAACAAGTGTACAATATTAAGCCTAAAAATTAACGGATGTTCCGTTAGTGACGTGATTTGCATGTATGTATATGGCCTAAGTATTGAACGATAATAGGTAGACTCTTGAAGTGTTTACAGGAGGTGTATTACTGTGGCCACTATAACAAATAATAAAAATTAAAGGGTGTGCCGACAGTGACATGATTTGAATAAACATTGACTAATTTTTTAACCATAATAGATAGACTCTTGAAATTTTCACAAATGGAGTATTACTATGACCCCTATAAAAACAATAAAAATTTAAAGGGTTTTCCGACAGTGACGTCTTTTGCATGTATAACGACATATTTTTTGAACCGTAAACCGTAATCCAATTTGTATAGAAGATGTGTTGCCATGGCCGTTATGACAATTACTAAAAATTAAAGGGTGTTCTGACAGTGACATGTTTTTCACGTTTAGTAACTTATTTTTTTAATAGTAATAGGTAGAGTCTTGATATATTCATAGAAAGAAAATTGCCATGGCTGCCATAGCAAATAACAAAATTAATGGGTGTTCCGACAGAGACATGATTTGTATGTAAATAGCCTTATTTTTTGAACCGTAATGGGTAGACTCTTGAAATGTTTACAGTAGATGTTGTACTTCGGCCGCTGTAACAATTACTAATATCTAAAGGGTGGTCCATCAGTGACATGTTTTTCACGTATATTACCTTATTTTTTGATCCGGAATAGGTAGGCGCATGTATATTTTTATAGATGGTATATTACCATAGCCGCTACAACAAAAATTGCTCAAATTTAAAGGGTGTTCGCGATTACGACTATAATTTTAAAATTAAAGGGTGACTGATAAGACATGAAAAAAATAGCAACTTGAATTTTTAATGTTGTACTAAACATAGTACGGAACCCTACGTGTGTGAGTCTAACTCACACTTGACTGATTTATTTATTATTCATGTCCCTTTTGTCGATTAATAGTAAAATCAGTGATTAATATTTTTCTGTTCTAAAAAGTAAATTCAGTTTGATCTGTGGAGCGTTCATTTAAAGACGTTTTCAAAAATTATAACAAATTCTACATAGCTAGAAAGTTTGAAAACTAGAATTTAAAATAATTCAAAAATTAAACTGAGGATATAAAATTAAACAAATTTGGATATTAAAAAATAATACCTGTTAGAATAATTTTATATAAAATAAGTGGAAAACATTAAAATTTTGTAAAAGTATTTAAATTAAAAATTATCTAAATTCTACATAGTAAAAAGATTAATAAAAACTTAAAATTTATGAAACTATAATAAGTTAAATTAATAAAACATTAATATTATAAACCATATTCAACAAAGCTTTACATTATTCAATATTTAAAAATATTAATAAAACGCTAAAATTAAAAGAAAAAATATTTAGTTAAAAATTAAATTCTGCATAGTGGAAAAACGTTAAATATGAATTGAAAAAGATTTTAATTCGAACTAAACTTCTACATATTAAAAAACTAAAACCAAATCTAACTTAAATACTTTGTTTTATTCTTTCATCATATTCCAAAACAAAATATTAAAATAAAACCATACCAGCTTAATATTGTTAATTAAAATTATAGCAAAAAATAATAATAATATCAAGAGTAATGTGAATCAGAAAAATACTAAATAAAAATACTACTGTTCAAAAGAGGAATTTGTAATTATTTGAATTTAATGTTACGTTGAATCAGAAATAAATAAATCGAAATAAAATTTGAGAATTTCTATTTACTATATTGGTGGAGAATAAATAAAAAATTAACTTTTTTTTATATATATATATTTATATATATATATATATATATATATATATATATATATATATATATATATATATATATATATATATAAGTTAACACATTCAATGTTTAAAATTCACAAAAATAAAGCCAGACGGAAACCCGATACTCGCTATTTGGCAACATTAAGATATTTCAAGAAAACATTCTGTTTTGTTTTTATTTTTAATGCCATTTTACGTTTTGAGTACTTTCCCACAGAGTGGAAGATGTCATTGGTTACCATGATTCCTAAACCAGGAAAAGACCACACAAAAATTGAATCATACAGACCTATAAGCCTTTTGTCAATATGTCAAAGCTGTTTGAGAGGATGTTAATAACTAAGCTTAACCCTATTCTAAGTGACAAAGGATGTATTCCAAACCATCAATTCGGCTTCATGAAAAAACATAGTATGATCGAACAAACTCACAGGTTAGTTAATGTTGTTAAGAAGACTTTTGAACAGAGAAAATACTGCTCTGCGCTTTTTATTGACGTTTCTCAAGCATTCGATAAGGTATGGCATGAAGGCCTAATATATAAGCTAAAACTGAATTTTCCCGTAAACCTATATAAGCTGCTAGATAGTTATTTAACCGAACGAAAATTTATTGTGAAAGAAGGACAATTTTTGAGCTCACCCCAGCCAATCGAAGCCGGAGTTCCCCAAGGTAGTATATTGGGGCCCTTTTTATACTTATTGTATACTTCAGACATGCCAACTAGTAACCGAGTTCACACATCGACATTTGCTGACGACACAGCTTTTTTGAGCATTCACAAAAGACCCGAAGTAGCATCACGATATTTACAAGACCACCTATTTAATTTAGAAAAATGGTTGAAGAAATGGAGAATAAAAGTGAATGAACAAAAATGTACTCACATAACTTTCACACGGCGTAGAAAATCTTGCCCCCCTATTCGGATAAATAACCAATCTATACCTCAGCTTTCAGACGTCAAATATCTCGGCATACATCTTGACCGCCTTACATGGAAACGGCACATAGAAACAAAGTTAACACAAATGAAGTTGAAAGCAGTCCAACTAAACTGGCTAATTGGCAGAAATTCTACTCTAACTTTAGATTGCAAACTTTTATTATACAAGTCAATTCTAAAACCAATATGGTGTTATGGCATTCAATTATGGGGCACTGCCTCAGCTACCAACGTAGAAAAAATTCAAAGGCGCCAAAATAAGATTCTTCGTATAATTACATCTGCTCCTTGGTATATAAAAAACTCGAACATCCATAAAGATCTAAACGTGCCATCAGTTAAAGCAGAAATAGCGAAACTTGCCATAAGGTATTTAAAGAAGCTTGAAACTCATCCGAATCCACTGGCCCGTAACATACTAACTGAACCTGGTTACATTCGACTAAGAAGGAGGGACACTGCATCTCTCATCCGTACATCAGAGGGATAACCCACAAATTACAGTAACCGTGAAACATAATTTTTTTTTTGTCCAGCACTGGTTGGACTTAACAAGTATACTCTTAGACTTAAGATATGAGTAATTATTGATAGTTCAATTATATTGAAGATACAATAAATAAAAATTGCGAAAAAAAATTCTGTTTTGACGACAGTGCACACGTGCATAGAAAAAAGTTCTACAACTGTGGGAAATTGTTGAATGTAACCGTGGGAAATTGTTGAGTGTGCAGTTTGTAAACTTTGATAATCAGATTTAAGAAAACAATTTTTGTAAAAGTTTAGTTTAAGTTGAACATTAAATAAAGAAAGGGCTTTTAGCTCCGAAAAAAATATTTTTTTAAAAATGAAATATGTGTAAAAATTAATTGGCGCCCGAGCAGGGACCACGCGAATAAACTCCTGAACAGAAAAAAGTAAGGATCGTGTGGAAATATAAAAAAAATATAAAAAAAATAAAAACAGAAAAAAGTAAGGATAGTGTAGAATGATATAATAAAAAAATAAGTAAGGTTCAGGGAAAAAATTTAATTACGCGAAAATAGAATTAATAAGATAAATCTAGGACTCTTGAAAACACCGTTTTAAAAATAAAATTATAAAATAAATAGAAATTAACACTTAAATATGCTTAAATAAAGTTAATAATATAAATCTAAAAGAACATTACAGTGAAAATTAGACATTGGAAAATATTGTTTTAAAGAAAAATATACTAAAGAATAAAATCAATTGTTATCCAAAAACGAATCAAGGAAACAGTAACATTGAAAACCAACAACAAAATATAAATAAATCAGTCAAGTGGGAGTTAGACTCACACACGTAGGGTTCCGTACTATGTTTAGTACAACATTAAAAATTCAATTTGCTAATTTTTTCATGTCTTATCAGTCACCCTTTAATTTTAAAATTATAGTCGTAATCACGAACACCCTTTAAATTTGAGCAATTTTTGTTATAGCGGCTATGGTAATATACTATCTATAAAAATATACATACGCCTACCTATTCCGGTTCAAAAAATAAGGTAATATACGTGAAAAACATGTCACTGATGGACCACCCTTTAGATATTAGAAATTGTTACAGCGACCGAAGTACAACATCTACTGTAAACATTTCAAGCGTCTACCTATTACGGTTTAAAAAATTAGGCTATTTACGTACAAATCATGTCTCTGTCGGAATACCCATTAATTTTGTTATTTGCTATGGCAGCCATGGCAATTTTCTTTCTATGAATATATCAAGACTCTACCTATTACTATTAAAAAAATAAGTTACTAAACGTGAAAAACATGTCACTGTTAGAACACCCTTTAATTTTTAGTAATTGTCATAACGGCCATGGCAACACATCTTCTATACAAATTGGATTACGGTTTACGGTTCAAAAAATATGTCGTTAGACGGGTTAGAGGGAGAAGGATATTGGGAAATAATAACACCAAATTTTATGTTTTTCAAAACGTTATAAATTATGTGTTTATTCAACTTTGATAATTTTGTACGGTAAGTATTTATAACAAGGTTTTATATAGGGTAAGTATATAGGTAAATAAATTTTAGGTTAAGGTAAGTATTCAACTTTAATAATTTTAGTTCATTTTTAGGTTTTATAATTTTATTTGTAGATTTTAGGTTTTTTATTATAGATTTTAAGTTTTAACAATTAAGTTAAGTTTTAGTAATAGATGTAAGTTTTATCACTAAATTCAAAAGTTTTAACCTTTTAATAGTTTTTAATTTTATTTATTTTTAGATATAAATTTTAACTAGGTTGTAAGTTTTATGCAGTTTTTTCACTATTTTTTATTGAAGCGAACTTAAAAACGGGAGCGAGCCGGCAGCGAGCGATCTTATTGAAGATTGACGAAAGATATTTTTATTTTTGTTGAGTTTAAATTGAAGTTGGCTGCAGTTACATGGGGGCGTTGATGATTCCAGGGTTTGGGTTTATACCATTGTTCGAATGAACATTCTCCCGGGCCTAGAAACTTCATTTAATTATTTAATTTGCTGATGATCCCATGATCAGCCACCCGAAAGATGAATCTTGGGCCACAAGGGATCCACCATCAATATGTATGGTATTGGGTTGCAAAATGGTAGTATACAAATCACCACCAATTTCCATAGATATTGGAGTGTTGGAGTAAAATTCCGGGTCTGCTAGGGTAATCCTGCACACTTTGTTTTTTATTTCTTCATTCATTGGATGAGGGTATGGTTTTTTGGGTAAATCGCTTACAACTTCCATATAGATTTCAAATTGTAAGTTTAAATTGTAGTTTGGTGCAATTGTAGCTTTGACATACTCTGCGTTATCTATATGGAACGCTTTTAGCCAACTGTCGCGGACAAATGATGAAGCTATCCGGGATTTCGTCAGGCTAGGGTTTAAAATAGCTCTTGCCAACTTATTTCCTTTATTCATAATCACTTGAAGTATTGTAGTTGGAACAAATGTTTTAGTGATACAGGTTTGGATTACAGCTGCCATGGAGGAGGTTGTTGTTGATGAGCGTCTTTGAACTGGGGTTGGTTCATCAATTCTGGGAGAACTGGATGCTTGCCCACGGTCATCCTTAAAATCCTTTAAAATCCTTGCTGGCCCATGAAGAAGAGTATGGTGCTTACTACTGCATTTTGTACAGCGTGCTTTACTGGTGCATTTGTCTATTAAATGGTTTCTTGCCAAGCAGTTGACGCAGTAGTGCAGGCGGACTGCAGTTTTATATTTTTCTGCTAGATTTAACTTGTTGAATCTCTTGCAAGACGACAAGCTATGGTCCGCCTGACAAATGCCACATCCAAAATGACGTTTGGGTGTACGGGTGTGTTGGCTGTTTTTACCCCTGTTTGATCTATGTTGTGGACGAGAGCTAGTTTGGCTTTGTCTGTGTGATCGTGGACGATCATTGCGGCTTTTATTGGAACCACGGCTATTGTTGTTGGATGCCATTTTCTATTTAAAAAGTGAAATTTTTAAGTGTTAATGTATTATGATGAATAAAGAGTTAGTGTGTTAGGATGAAATTAGTATGGGTTAGTGTTGTGTAATGCAGTGAAGTTAGTAGAGTTGTTAGGGTTTGAGTATTACAAATTAGACTAAGACGTAGGTAGAACAACAACTTTAGTTATCGGTCGGGTTAAAGTTCCTGTCGAAGTGCGTACGTCAACAACTCTGTTTCTTCTGTCGGAACCTGGGTAAGTCTTTATTACACGTCCAAGTGACCATTCGTTGGGTGGTAAGTTGTCTTGTCTAATTACAACAATATCATCAACTTCTACTGAACGTCGAGGGTTTTTCCACTTATATCTTTTATGGAGCTCTTTAAGATATTCATCTTTCCATCTTCTGCAAAAATAATGATGTTGAATCTTTAACTTTTGCCATCTGTTTGCCAGGGTAATGTTTTCATTACAGAAATCTGGTTCTGCGGGGGTGAGTAAGGGTGAACCAATCAAAAAGTGACCTGGTGTCAACGGGTTTAGATCCTGTGGGTGTTCACTTGACGGGCTTAAGGGTCTAGAGTTAAGGCATCCTTCAATCCTTGCAAGTAGTGTTGCGAACTCTTCATAAGTGTACTTTATGTTGTTTAGCTTTTTTAGGTGGGACTTGAAACTTTTAACACCTGCTTCCCATAAACCTCCCATATGAGGTGCTCCTGGAGGTATAAAGTGCCACGTCAAGTTTTGAACACTATTAATTGATGTTACAGAACCTTTTAATTGTTTGATGAATTCCTGTCGCTCTTTTTTAATCATTTGGCTTGCTCCAATGAAATTTGTTCCATTGTCTGAGTAAATGGCGACAGGGCTTCCCCGCCTCGAAAAAAATCGAGCGAACGCTGCCATAAAGGCTTGGGTAGACAAATCAGATGTAGGCTCCAAGTGGATAGCTTTTGTTGCAAAGCAAACAAAAACGCATACGTAACCTTTTGTAATTCTGCATGCTCTGCCATTATAAACTTTAATGTCAAATGGTCCAGCGAAATCTATTCCAACATTAGTAAAGGCTCGGGTAATTTGGGTGCGCTCTGGTGGCAAAGCAGCCATAAATTGGGTAGTTTGTCTATTCTTATACCTCGTGCATGGTAGACATTTGTTTACAACAGAACTAATGAGGTTCTGAAGTTTGGGAATCCAGAATCCTGACCGTATTACCCTCAGCATCAGTTGATTTCCTCCGTGTAGGGTAATTAAATGCACATGTGAGGTTAACAATTTAGCAAATTGACTTGCGTAGGGTATTAAAATTGGATGTCTTTCAGAATACGACAAACTGTTGGAATTAGCCAGTCGACCATTGGCACGCATAATCTTTGCAGAATCTAAAAATGGGGTAAGTGTAAGTAGGTTACTTTTTCTGGGTATTGGGTTATTTCTTTGAAGACAATTATAATCTTCATTAAAATATTGTTTTTGACATAAAATGATAAGTCTGTCTCGTGTTTGTTTAATTTCTAATGCATCAATCTCAATACTTGGGTGGGTTGTTAAAATTTCAAGTCTGTTACTGACTGTGTGAGAATTGTTTCGATCAAGTATAATTCTATCATTTCGAACTGTGTTTCTCCGGGTACATGCTGCACGATCACAAAATCGATAGACATATGACATGACTCTTAGTGCTTTAGACAATTTTGAAAATCTTGACAAAATGTCTGTGTTTGTGTTAATCGTATTTTCCAAGGAAGGGTTAATATTTACCGTTGTAGAAAACGATTGATTAATTTTAGCTTCAGCTTGAGTTATAAATGGTTTTTGTGTTATTGGCCATGCTGCAGCGGATTCTTTCAACCAGGAAGGTCCATTCCACCATAGCGTGTGATGCTTTAGCTCATCTGCGTTACATCCTCGACTAGCAATATCAGCAGGGTTATCATGAGAGGAAACGTGGTTCCAATTGTCAACTCCAACGGTTTCCAGAATTGTAGATACTCTGTTGGCTACAAATGTGTTCCATGAGTTAGGGTGTTTACTGAGCCATGCTAGTACAATTGACGAATCTGTCCAAAAATACGTCTGATGAAGGGGTAGTTTGAGCTGGGTAATTAAATTGTGTGTCATGTTAGCCAATAACACTGCACCACAAAGTTCTAGTTTTGGTAACGATATAGCTTTGATTGGTGCAACTCTTGTCTTGGCGAAGAGTAGGGTTACTGTATTAGGACCGTCTATGGGTGTAACTCTTGCATATAATGCTGCAGAGTAGGCTTTTTCAGAAGCATCTGAAAAGCCATGAAACTCAATTTTTGCCGAAGGTGAAAAATTAATCCATCTTGGAATACTAATTTGATTAATGTTATCATAGAACTGCAGAAACTTTTGCCATTTTATTAGGGTGAGTGGGTTAAGACATTCATCCCAAGCTGTGTTATCTTGCCATACTTGCTGCATAATGATTTTAGCAGAGACAACAATTGGTGCTAACCAACCAGCTGGGTCAAAAAGACGAGCTATATCTGATAGTACAGTTCGTTTTGTGTATGCTGATTTCCTCTCAATTAACGGCACATTGAAAAAGAATTCATCTTCCTTCGCTTTCCATCTGATTCCAAGTGTTTTGGCGTTGTTGGATTCGGGTAAGGTTAATAGATCCACATCTAAAAGATGATCTTCGGGTAGGCCACTTAAAAGTTCTTTAGTGTTGGATATCCATTTTCGTAGAGGGAAACCAGCAGAGTCAAGAGCTGAGATCAACTGAGATTGTGCAATTTTAGCTTCTTCTACAGTATGACCACCAGCCAAGACATCATCAACATACATGTTGTTTCGCAATACTTCTGAAGCGATTGGGTGGGTATTTTGAATGTCTTTGGCTAATTCGTGTAGGGTTCTAATAGCCAAATAGGGTGCACAGTTAACACCAAATGTAACTGTTTGCAGTTCATAATCTTGAATGGGTTCGTTGACGCTTTTTCTAAATAAAATTCGTTGGTAGGGTGTGTGGGTAGGGTTTAATAAAATTTGCCTGTACATTTTTGTAATGTCGGCATTAAAAACGAATTTGTAAAAACGCCATTTCAAGATAAGTACAACTAAATCTTGTTGTAGGGTAGGACCAGTGTGTAATGCATCATTTAAGCTGTTACTGTTCGATGTTTTGCTGGAAGCATTAAAAACTACTCGAACTTTTGTGGTTACTCTATCCATTTTGACAACAGCATGATGGGGTAAGTAATACTGGGTGTTTGAAGATGCGTTCGGGTTATATTGAACGGGTTTCATATGACCTAAGTCAATGTATTCTTGAAGCACGTTATCATATTCGACTTTTAGCTCTGGTTTCTTCATTAAATTCTTCTCGTTCCTTAAAAATTGTGCCATTGCAACGTGGCGAGAGTTTCCTAACTCTACGGGTGGGTATTTGAACGGAAGATCTACCTGATAACGGCCATTGGGTACTCGACGGGTTGTTGTCGTATAATTTTCTTCACAGGAACATTCTTCTTCAGAAATATTGGGTTTTGTGGGTATTTCTTCAATTTCCCAGAATTTGGTCAAAATCCTATCAAGCGTAACGGAACTGAAGTACGATACTACTGTTTGGGTATTGGGTGAGTTCTGAACGGGCCCGGTCAAGATCCAACCAAACTCAGTTTCTTGAGCTATTAATGTGTCTAGAAATTCTTTCTTAACACCAGATTTTAAAATTTGGGGGTAAAAATCGCTGCCAATAATAAAGTCGATTGGTCGGCTTTTGTAGAACTTTTGGTCAGCTAACTGAATATTTTCGAAATCTGTAATAAGGGTTGGGTTTAAGTTTTGGGTGGGTAAATTCTTCGTAAGAGTTTTTACAACGATTGCTTGGATATTCAGTTTGAAATTGTTTTGGGTGTTGGATCTCAACAGAACTTCACAAAGTTTATTTGATCGGGCCGAAACGACTTCATTCAATCCAGATATTTCGGCTACTATTGGGGTTGTTGGTAGATGCAGCTTCCTTCTTAACTTATCGGAAATAAAGGAAAAGTCCGATGCTGGGTCAATAAGTGCTCTTGCTGGAAACATTTCTCCATGGACTTCAACGTTCAGAACTGCAGTTCCTAATAACTTTGTTCTATTATCTAATATGGGTTTGATTGATCGGGTTTGTGTAGAAAATGCCTGTAATGCATTTCTTGATGTTGATGGTTGGTTATCATCAACTTGAGTGTTTGAGTTGGTTGGATTGGGTTTGTGTAGAAGGGTATTGTGTCTTCCACCGCAATGTCTACATGTAAATGTGCTACGACAATCTTTAATTACATGAGCGATTGCTAAACAGTTGTAACAAATCCCATTCTTTTTCACAAAATCAATTCTTTCAGTAACTCCCAATGATGTGAACGTTGAACATTCACGTAATGTGTGGCTACTTTTGCATAACTTGCAAATTGAACCGTCGGGTTTATTTTGTGTGTTGGAGTTACTTTGTACATTTGATTTGTTTTGTCGATTTTGGGTATTTGGGTGATTTTGTGTGGAATTTGGGAATCTGCTATTATTTTGTGGGTGTGGGTTATTTTGAGTTGTGTTATGAAAAGCTTTACCTCTTCTATCAAACTGATTTCTATTTTCTTGGAAAGTTTTTGGCTTTGGGTTTGGGTTAGGGTTGGAAATTGTATCTATTACATCATTAACGGATGTCAATTCCTTAAATGTATTTGTTAAGAATACGTCAAGATCAGTCCAAGAGGGCATTTCAGCACAATCTTGAAGAGTTTTTTCAAACTCTCTTCGGGTTTCTCGGGGTAATTTGGTGGAACAGAGATATACGAAGATCGGATCCCAGTTATCCGTATCAATCTCTAATGAATTTAAATTTGCAATACAGTAATTTATTTTTCTTTGAAGTTTTCTAATTGAGGTGCCGCACATTGTGTTTACTGCGGGTAAATTAAAAAGGGTTTTTAATTGTGCATTTATTTGCATTCTTCTATTCTCATACTGAGAAACCAATTGGTTCCATGCAATTATAAAACCTTCATTAGTCAGAGGAGCGTTGTCTACTATCTCTTTGGCTTCGCCGCTAGTTTTTTGTTTAAGGTAGAAAAGTTTTTCCACACCACTTAAACGGGTATTGTTGCCATAAATGGCTTTGAAGAGATCTCTAAACGAGGCCCAGAACTTGAAATCTCCATTAAATGTTGGCATATCGCATGGGGGTACATTGAAGGCGCCGGAATTGTGGTTAACCGGAGGCTCGGGTAAATGGGGTTGGGGTGGCGTGGGTAAATTGGCCTGAGCTTCAATGTGCCGGGTAATTGCTTCGATTGACTCATCGATCGAAATCGAACTCGTCCTGTAAAAATTTTTGGCTGACCTCACATGTTTAACAATTTCCTTGAAGTTGATCGCTTCCGCCTTAGCGGGGTCATTAATGTCAGGAGACTCCCTAATCTGCTTATATTTTCCATCGATGTTATGCCATAGTTCCTCAAGATCACGTTTTTTGAAGTTTAGTGCGGGTATTGACTGAGATTGTTCTGGGGTAGCACGATAATCCTCATCAAATGCACTCATATCAACCTTGATATAGCGCATGAGATCATAAGCCAAAGTTTTGAGTTCAGACATAATTTCGGTTTATAAAAAAATACGAAAAATTTAAGAAACGATTTTATTTAAAATTGGGTTTGGGTATTAAATTGAAAAAAAGGAAAAAAATTACCAGCAGACAAAATTTCCTATTGGGTATTTTATATAATTGTGTACGCTACACACTGAACGATATTATGCGTTCTTGAGAGCAATATATTCCGATTGGGTATGGGTATTAAGAGGGTAAATTAAATATATTGTCTCCAATATTTAGAAAAATCTCAAAAAATAGGAAATTATAAAGTAAGTTTTTAAATTTACAAACTTACCTTGTTTGCTGGGGGTAGGGTACAAACCGTTATTATTGTGTGTGATATGTTATTAATTGTGTGTGATATGTAGTGTGTTTTTGTCTTATCTTCCCTCCTTAGAGTTGTGTTATTGTTGTATATTGATGTTGTGTGATGTTTTTAATGTGTTGTGATGTTGTAGGGTGTATTGTGTAGTAAAACAAGTTTTTTTTTTTTATATTTTAAAAATATATTATTCAAATTATAAAATAAAAACAAATTTCATAAAAAAAATTTTGATTTGCAGTTTATTAATTTTTTTTACTGCAGGGTCCTATGAACTGCAGGGCACTTGAATGTTAATATATGTATGTATGTAATATGTGTTATTTGTTTTTTGCCAGTTTTCTTTTCTTCTTTTAATAGGTAAGTTTTTACAAAATTATATATTGATATGTATTTATTAAGCGGGTGGGTTTCTTTTAATATGTTTATTTATGTATAATTGTATGTATATTTTTAGAACAAAAATTTCACAAATAAATTCACAATTATTATATTTTTAATTATATATTTTATTATATATAATTATTATATTTTTTGTCACACTTTTTTATTTTGTGATGACTGTTTGTTTTATATTTTTTATATTTTAGAAAAACTTTTGCTTTTTGTTTTGATCGTTTTGTTTTGTGGACTGTATTTTTTTGTAGGTATAGCTGTTTCACTTTTTAACTAGTAGGCTTTTAAGGACCATATTTAGACGGGTTAGAGGGAGAAGGATATTGGGAAATAATAACACCAAATTTTATGTTTTTCAAAACGTTATAAATTATGTGTTTATTCAACTTTGATAATTTTGTACGGTAAGTATTTATAACAAGGTTTTATATAGGGTAAGTATATAGGTAAATAAATTTTAGGTTAAGGTAAGTATTCAACTTTAATAATTTTAGTTCATTTTTAGGTTTTATAATTTTATTTGTAGATTTTAGGTTTTTTATTATAGATTTTAAGTTTTAACAATTAAGTTAAGTTTTAGTAATAGATGTAAGTTTTATCACTAAATTCAAAAGTTTTAACCTTTTTAATAGTTTTTAATTTTATTTATTTTTAGATATAAATTTTAACTAGGTTGTAAGTTTTATGCAGTTTTTTCACTATTTTTTATTGAAGCGAACTTAAAAACGGGAGCGAGCCGGCAGCGAGCGATCTTATTGAAGATTGACGAAAGATATTTTTATTTTTGTTGAGTTTAAATTGAAGTTGGCTGCAGTTACATGGGGGCGTTGATGATTCCAGGGTTTGGGTTTATACCATTGTTCGAATGAACAGG
>OX451220.1:10402871-10505112 GCA_949628195.1 Phasia obesa
TTCTGGAGTAAATTTATTTTCTTCAGTTGGTGTCGGCATACTTTCTAAAATCCTTTTTGTGCGTCTGGGGCTTGCTTCCACTATTTTTTCAATGATAGCAATTTTACTCTTTTTAGTTTTCGATGGTTGAATTTGATGCAGAAATGAATCCTTTATGATGCTAACACAAGAAACTTACAAGAAACTTCTTCATTGATATGTTTAAGCTTGCGTCTTCGTGATCTTTCACTACAATTATCAATTGGCTTTGCTGATCGACCACCTTTTCCAGTTTCCGTGTAGTTACTGATGGCTTTTTAAAAATAAGTTTATTTCTTAGCCATTCTTGGTTGCGTGAGTAAAACAATTTCTTGTTTCTGGAACATTGATTGTACCGTTTTTTTAAAGTATTTAAAAAGTTTTTTATTTTTAAGTTATGAATTTTATGGGCCAACTTCTCCTAATTTCAACAGAATTATTTTTTGGGTCAATAAGAACTCTTGTACAAAATTTCATAAAATATATGCATAATAGCCACTTTCACATACAAATAACTTCTCAAAAAATATGACGTGCATATGTACCGAATATCTTACCTTGGGTCAGAAAAATTGCTGTAGCTCAAAAAGTGCAGTCCCGATGCATGGACATGTATATATAGGAATGTAGGGGAGAGTTAGGACTACAAAATAGTAAATTTGTGTTTTGACTCAGCTTGACTCACAGGAGTTGTACTCTCTGAAGTAGGAAATTTCCGAGAAATTTGACCTTTTTTAAAAAAAATATTTAAATTGTTCTGAAAACAGTAGAGCTTAAGTTACAACACAAAATTTATTTCGTCCAAAAATCTTGAAAAATAAAAAAGTTATGATCATTTAAACTTTAAAAATTAACTAAAAATATCATAAATTTACTAAATTCTGAAAAAGCCCATTTTGGACCACCCTGTTCTCAGTGAAATAGTTGAAATAGAGTTCTAATTTTTTGGCTCCCGAGGTTTACTACTGTCTATTTTCATATGAGTCTAATAACTTTAAAATCGGAGAACAAAAACCAAAAGGAGTTTTGGCCGCTATCTCAAAATATTCACCACAGTGCAACGTTCATTTTTCTTCAACCAAATCGTGCATAATGGTGACGACGATTTTTGAGTTAAATATTTTTTCTTCAACCAAAAAGTGCTCAACGTGCCTAAAAAAGTTTTCACTTCAAAAATCCATTTTTATCAATTGTAGATTTTTGTAATTTTTTCTTTAGGACGCTTAGTTTAGTTAGAAAATGAGTTTGCCTGTGGGACGCAGGCATAGCTAGAAAATATATTTTTAGTTTTTCATATAAAAAATCAATTTTTTTTAATAAAAAAGGAATTTTTTTTAATAAAAAAGCAATTTTTATGAATTTTATTAGTGATCATAGATGTTTGTCCTTTTGCCTGTGGGATGCTTAGTTTAGCCAGAAAATAGTTTTTAGTTTTTCATATAAAAAATCGAGTTTTGATTATAAATTTTACAAGTGATCACAGATTTTTGTTTCTTTGCCTGTAGGACGTTTAGTTTTGCATTTTTATGAATTTTATTAATAATCACAGATTTTTGTCATTTTGTCTGTAGGACGCTTAGTTTAGCTAGAAAATGAGTTTTTAATTTTCATATAAAAATCAAATTTTTTAATAAAAAATACAGTTTTATGAATTTGAATTTTTCAATTAAAAAAATGAATATTTTTAGTGATCATAGATTTTTGTCCTTTTGCCAGTAGGACGCTTAGTTTAGCCAGAAAATGAATATTTAGTTTTTCATATAAAAAATCGAGTTTTTATTATGAATTTTACAAGTGATCACAGATTTTTGTCCCTTTGCCTGTAGGACGTTTAGTTTAGCTAGAAAATAAGTTTTTAGTTTTTATATAAAAATCTATTTTTTTAATAAAAAAATCTATTTTTATGAATTTTATTAGTGATCGCAGATTTTTGTCCTTTTGCCAGTAGGACGGATAGTTTAGCCAGAAAATTAATTTTTAGTTTTTCATATAAAAAATCGAGTTTTTTAATAAAAAATACATTTTTATGAATTTTGTTAGTGATCACAGATTTTTGTCCTTTTGCCTGTATGACGCTTGGTTTACATTTTTATGAATTTTAGTTTTTCACATAAAAAATCGAATTTTTTAGTGATTACAGATTTTTGTGCGTTTCCCTGAGGACGCTTAGTTTAGCCAGGAATTTTTAAACTTTTAGTTTTTCATATAAAAAATCGAGTTTTTTAATAAAAAATCCATTTTTATGAAGTGATCGCAGATTTTTGTCCTTTTGCCTGTAGGGCGCTTAGTTTAGCCAAAAAAGGAGTTTTCAGTTTTTCATATAAAATATAGAATTTTTTAATAAAAAATGAATCTATTTTTATGAATTTTATTAGTAATCACAGATTTTTGTCCTGTTGCCTATAGGACGTTTAGCTTAGTCAGAAAATGAGTTTACAGTTTTTCATATAAAATATCGAATTTTTTAATGAAAAATCTATTTTTATGAATTTTATTAGTGATCGCATATTTTTGTCTTTTGCCTGTAGGACGCTTAGTTTAGCTAGAAAATGAGTTTTTAGTTTTTCATATAAAATATAGAATTTTTTAATAAAAAATTAATTTCAATGAGTTTTATAAGTGATAACAGAACTTTGTCCTTTTGCATGTGGGACGCTTAATTTAGTTAGAAAATGAGTTTGTAGTTTTTTACATAACAAATCGAATTTTTTAATAAAAATTCATTTTTAAGAATTTTATTAGTGATCACAGATTTGTGTTCTTTTTCCTGTAGGACGCAGGTTTTGCTAGAAAATTAATTTTTAGTTTTTCATATAACAAATTGAATTTTTTAATAAGAAAATTTATTAGTAATTACAGTTTTTGTAGTTTTGCCTGTAGGGCCCTTAGTTTAGCTAGAAAATGAGTTTTTAGTTTTTCATATAAAAAATCTAATTTTTTAATAAAATATCCATTTTTATGAATTTTATTAGTGATTACTGATTTTTGTCCTTTTGCATGTATGATGCTTTGTTTAGCTTGAAAATTAGTGTTTAGGTTTTCATATAAAATATAGAGTTTTCTTTAATAAAAACTCCATTTTTATGAATTCTGTAAGTGATAACAGATGTCCTTTTGCCAGTAGGACGCTTAATTTGGGCAGAAAATGAGTTTTTAGTTTGTTATATAAAAATTCTTATTTTTTAATAAAAAATATACTTTTATAAATTTTATAATTGATCGCAGATTTTTGTCCTTTTACCTGTAGGATGCTTTGTTTAGCTAGAAAATGAGTTTTTAGTTTGTGATATAAAAAATCGAATTTTTTAATAAAATATCCATTTTTATAAATTTTATTAGTGCTAACAGATTTTTGTCTTTTGCCTGTAGGACGCTTAGTTTAGCTAGAAAATGAGTTTAAATTTTCATATAAAATATCGAATTTTTTAATAAAAAAAATCCATTTTTATGAATGTTATTAGTGATCACAAATTTTTGTCCGTTTGCCTGTAGGATGCTTTGTATAGCTAGAAAATTAGTTTTTAGTTTTTCATCTAAAAAATCCATTCTTACTTATTTTACAAGCGATCACAGATTTTTGACCTTTTGCCTGTAGCACGCGGGTTTAGATAGAAAATGAATTTTTAGTTTTCATATGAAAAATTTAATTTTTAATATGAAATCCCTTTTTTTGAATTTTATAAGTGATACAGACTTTTGTCCTTTTTCCTGTAGGACGCAGGTTTAGCTTGAAAATTAATTTTTAGTTTTTCATATAACAAATTGTATTTATTAATAAGAAAATTTATTAGTAATTACAGTTTTTGTTCTTTTGCCTGTGGGACGTTTAGTTTAGATAGAAAATCAGTCTGTAGTTTTTAGGGTTCCGTACACAAAGTGTAAAAACGAAACCCTATTGTTTTCGCTACAATGTCTGTCCGTCTGTCCTTTCTTGAACTGTAGGAGGGATACACTTGAAATTTACAAACAGTTATTAAAACTTAGTTCACTATATAAACAAGTATAAAAAAATAAAACGAAAAATTAAAGGGTGTTCCGATAGTGGTGTGAAATGCATGTATAAGGCATAAGTTTTGAACCATAATAGGTAGACTCTTGAAATTTTCACAGAGGGTGTATAGCGATGGCCGCTATAACAACAAAAATTAAAACTTAAAGGGTGTTCCGATAGAGAGGTGTTATTCACGAATATGTGTTAATTTCTTGAACTGTAGGAGGCATACACTAAAAATTTACAAACTGTAATAAAAACGTAGTTCGCCTTATAAACAAGTCTAAAAAATAAACCTAAAAATTAAAGGGTGTTCCGATAGTGGTGTTATTTTGATTTATAAGGCTTAAGTTTTGAATCATAATAGGTAGAATCTTGAAATTTTTACAGAAGGTGTATAATTTTGGCCGATATTGCAACAAATAATAAAATTTATAGGGTGTTCCGATAGAGAGGTGTTATTCACAAATATGTGTTTATTTATTGAGCTGTAGGAGGCATACACTAAAAATATGTAAGCAGTAATTAAAACTTAGTTCGCTATATAAACAAGTATAAAAAATAAACCTAACAATTAAAGGGTGTTCCGATAGTAGTGTGATTAGGCTAAGTTTTGAACCGTAATAGGTAGGCGCTTGAAGTTTTCACAGAAAATATATAACTGTGACCGCTATAACAACAAAAATTAAAACTTATAGGGTGTTCCGATAGAGATGTGGTATTCACGAATATGTGTTTTTTTCTTGAACTGTAGGAGGCATTCACTAAAAATTTACAAACTGTAATAAAAACGTAGTTCGCCTTATATACAAGTCTAAAAAATAAACCTAAAAATTAAAGGGTGTTCCGATAGTGGAGTGATTTGCATGTATAAGGCCTAAGTTTTGAACATTTAATTGGTAGACTCTTGAAAATTTTACCAAAGGTGTATAACTATGGCCGCTATAGCAAAAAATATTAAAACTTATAGGGTGTTCCGATAGAGAGGTGTTATTTACGAATATGTGTTTATTTCTTACAAACAGTAATTAAAACTTAGTTCGCTTTATAAACAAGTCTAAAATAATAAACCTAAAAATTAAAGGGTGTTCCGATAGTGGTGTGCTTTGTATGTGTAAGGTCTAAGTTTTGAACCATAATAGGTAGACTCTTGAAAATTTTACCAAAAGTGTATTACTGCGGCCACAATAGCAAAAAATACTAAAACGTAGGGTGTTCCAAAAGTGACGTGTTATTTACCTTTATGTCTTTTTTTTTTGAGCTGTAAGAGGAAACCACTTACAATTTGCAAACTGTAATTAAAACTATGTTTGTTTTATAAACAAGTATACAAAATTGAACTAAAATATTAAAGCGTGTTCCAATAGTGACGTGATTTGCATGTATATATCCTAAGTTTTGAATGAATAGGTGGAATCTTGAAATTTTTACAGGAGGTGTATAACTATGCCCACTATAACAAATAATAAAAATTAAAGGGTTTTCCGCCAGTGGCGTGATTTGCATGTATAAAACCTTATTTCTTGAACCGTACCAGGTAGACTCTTGAAATTTTGTACAGAAGATGTGTTGCCATGGCCGATATGACAATTACTAAAAATTAAAGGGTGTTCCGACAGTGACATGTTTTTCACTTATAGTGTCTTATTTTTTAATCGCAATAAGTAGACTCGTGATACATTTATAGAAAGGAAGTTGCCATGGCCACTATAATGAATAATAAAATAAAGGGTGTTCCAACAGTGACAAGATTTCATAAACCGTAGTAGATACCCTCTTGAAATGTTTACAGTAGATGTGTTACTTCGGCCGCTATAACAAATACTTAAAATTGAAGTGTGTCCATTAGTAACGTGTTTTTCACGAATATTACCTTATTTTTTAACCACAATAGGTAGGCTCCTGATATTTTAATAGAAAGTGTATTACCATGGCCGCTATAAAATCAATTACATATTAAAATTTAAAGGGTGTTCTAGTTATGATGCAATTTTCGCGAATATTACTTTAATTTTAAAATTTAAGGGTGTCCCACAAGATATAAAGAAATAAACAACTGGAATTTTTAAATTATACTGAACATAATACGGAACCCTACGTGTGTGAGTGTAACTCGCACTTGACTAATTTATTTCATTTATATATGAGCCGTTTTCTTTGAAAGTGTTGTAAGTGTCTTTTATTTAATTTGGGGATATTTCAGGTTTTGCATTTGAATAAGTTGAAAAATATGGATATACGTTATTCTAGTGTAAAGTATTTATAAGTATTTGCCTTTATGTCTTTATTTCTTGAGCTATAGGAAGTCACCACTTAAAATTTGCAGTGATTTAAGCGATAATGACGTGATTTGCATATATGTATTGGCATATGTTTTGAACGATAATAGGTAGACTCTTGAAGTTTTTACAAGAGGCGTATTACTAAGGCCACAATAACAAATAGTAAAAATTAAAGGGTGTGCCGACAGTGACGTGATTTGCATAAACATTGACTAATTTTTTAACCATAATAGATAGACTCTTGAAATTTTCACAAATGGTGTATTACAATGACCCCTATAAAAACAAAAAAAAATTTAAAGGGTTTTTCGACAGTGACGTCTTTTTCATGTATAACGGGATATTTTTTTAACCGTAATAGGTAGACTTCCAATTTGTATAGAAGTTGTGTTGCCATGGCCGCTATGACAATTACTAACACTTAATAGTTATAGGTAGACTCTTGATATATTCATAGAAAGAGAATTACTATGGCCGCTATAACAAATAACAAAATTAAAGGGTGTTCCGACAGAGACATGATTTGTACATAAATAGCTTTCTTTTTTGTACCGTAATAGGTAGACTCTTGAAATGTTTACAACAAATATTGTACTTCGGCCGCTGTAACAATTACTAGTATCTAAAGAGTGATCCATCATTAACATGTTTTTCACGTTTATTATCTTATTTTTTGAACCGCAATAGGTAGGCGCATGTATATTTTTATAGAAAGTGTATTATTATGGCCGCTATAACAACAATTACTAAAATTTAAAGGGTGTTCCAACAGTGATGTAATTTTCGCGATTACGACTATAATTTTAAAATTAAAGGGTGACTCATAAGACATGAAAAAATTAACAACTTGAATTTTTAAAGTTGTACTAAACATAGTACGGAACCCTACGTGTTTGAGTCTAACTCGAACTTGACTGATTTATTTACATAACAAATCGAATTTTTTAATTAAAAATTAATTTTTATGAATTCTATTAGTGATCGCAGTATTCCTTTTGCCTGTAGTACGCTTATTTTAGCCAGAAAATCGGATTTAGGTTTTCATAAAAAAATCGAATGTTTAATAAAAAATCCATTTTTATGAATTTTATAAGTGATCGCAGATTTTTGTCCTTTTGCCTGTAGGACGCTTAGATTAGCTAGAAAATGAGTTTTCAGTTTTTCATATAAAATATAGAATTTTTTAATAAAAAATTCATTTTTAAGAATTTTTTTAGTGATCACAGATTTTGTCCTTTTTCCTGTAGGTCGCAGGTTTAGCTAATAAATTAATTTTTAGTTTATCATATAACACATTGAATTTTTTAATAAGAAAATTTATTAGTAATTACAGTTTTTGTATTTTTGCCTGTAGGGCCCTTAGTTTAGCTAGAAAATGAGTTTTTAGTTTTTCATATAAAAAATCTAATTTTTTAATAAAATATCCATTTTTATGAATTTTAGTAGTGATTTTTGTCTTTTTGCCTGTATGACGCTTGGTTTACATTTTTATAAATTATAGTTTTTCACATAAAAAATCGAATTTTTTTTAGTGATCATAGATTTTTGTCGTTTTGCCTGTAGGACCCTTAGTTTAGCCAGAAAATGAGTTTTTAGTTTGTGATATAAAAAATCGAATTTTTTAATAAAATATCCATTTTTATAAATTTTATTAGTGCTAACAGATTTTTGTCTTTTGCCTGTAGGACGCTTAGTTTAGCTAGAAAATGAGTTTCATATAAAATATCGAATTTTTTAATAAATTTTTATGAATTGTGATCACAAATTTTTGTCCTTTTGCCTGTAGGATGTACAAGCGATCACAGATTTTTTACCTTTTGCCTGTAGCACGCGGGTTTAGATAGAAAATAAATTTTTAGTTTTCATATGAAAAATTTAATTTTTAATATGAAATCACTTTTATGAATTTTATAAGTGATACAGACTTTTGTCCTTTTGCCTGTAGGACGCAGGTTTAGATAAAAACGAGTTTTTAATTGTTCATATAAAAAATAAATTTTTATAAATTTTATAAGCGATTACAGATTTTTGTCCTTTTTCCTGTAGGACGCAGGTTTAGCTTCAAAATTAAGTTTTAGTTTTTCATATAACAAATTGTATTTTTTAATAGGAAAATTTATTAGTAATTACGGTTTTTGTGTTTTTGCCTGAAGGACCCTTAGTTTAGCTAGAAAATTAGTTTTTTATTTTTTCATATAAAAAATCGAATTTTTTAATAAAAAAATCCATTTTTATGAATTTTATAAGTGATCACAGAGTTTTGTCCTTTTGCCTGTGGGACGCAGGTTTAGCTAGATAATGAGTTTTTAATTTTTCATATAAAAAATCCATTCTTATGTATTTTACAAGCGATCACAGATTTTTATCCTTTTGTCTGTAGCACGCGAGTTGCATATGTAATTCCACCAGGAGATGGGGACGTCCCTACTATAGTAAATAAGTATTTAAATAATAAGTAGAACTTAATATATTTTTTATTAATGTATTTTTTATATAAATGTTTTCAAGTTGCTATTGGAAGATCATTGAAGTTAAATATAAAAATATAGATCAATGGCACTTGAGGATATTGTATTACAATTTAAGTTCGTTTCATAACAAAATCGATAGAAATGATCGATTCTGCCTATTTAACAATTATATTTTATTAATGTATTTTGTATAAATTTTTTCAAGTTGCTATTGGAAAATCATTGAACTTAAATACAAAAACATAGATCAATGGCACTTGAAGATATCAAATTACAATTTAATTTCGTTCTGTAAATTCATTTGTTTTTGTTGGACAGGCAAAGCAGAAAATAAAAAAAAGAAGAAAAGAAATTATTTTATGAACGTTTTGCTTGTCGGACAAATTTTGTTCAATACAAAGTTTCATAACAGAATCGATACAAATGATCGATTCTGCCTATTCTGCAGAATTTAGGACTAAGTGAGCCTTTGTATTTAAAAGCATGAATTTAGTTAGTAAGTTTTTAGTTTTAAAAAATACTTTGAAGAATAAAGTTAAACAAAAATAAAAAGGGAAAATCTTTTTTTATTTTCGACAAATAATTATTCCAAAGAATAATTAAAACATATTTCTGGCGCAGTCAAAAGTGAGCTTACTCTGAAGAATAAGCAAAAGAACCAAATAATTATTCCAAAGAATAATTAAAAACATATAAAAATATATGTGTATACATATAACATATAAATATATGTATATAATTTTATAAAAATAAAAACAGTCATTGAAATAAAGTCAAATCCAGTGTAATAGTTAATCAGAGTGAAAAAAAAAACCCTTTTGAATAACATGATGCCAAGACATAAAAATTTTGACGCAAGCAGACAATTAAACGATATGGAAGAGCAAAAGATTGCTGAGTTGGAGACAGTAATAAGACGGCAGGAGGAAAAGATACAGCAACAACAGCAACAATTAGAGCAACAACAACTACAAATTCAACATCAACAAATACACCAACAACAAATACAACTACACCAACTGCAACCTCAACAGTTTCAGGACAACAACAGCCAGGCCTACAAATAAATGCCCAACAACAGCTCATGATGAAACCCAAGGATGTTATAGAGCAATTCAGGCGGATACCCCCTTTGAGCCGTGGCATTGGTATAGTGTCCTTCATTGATTCCGTGGAGATTATCCTTAGTTTATGTAACAATGATCAGCAGCTAATTGATTTTGGTCTGAAGATAGTCCAAAACATAAAAATTATTGGAGAAGAGAGAAAGCAGTTGGGAGATATAGGCAGCACCACTTGGAACGAGCTGAAGACAAAGATTTCTTATGTCTTTCAACCTAGAATTACATATGGCGACGTTTTTAATCGCTGCAGAGCAGTTAAGGTTAGTAATTTAGATGAATTATTTAAAATCTTCGAAAGGGCTAAAGCCGACTTGAATGAACTTTACGCATTTGACCCGCTAAAACCTAAAACATGTATAGCCCTAAGTGTATCGATAGAGATTTAGTAGATATAATGCTAGAAAAAATAGACGGGACTGTAAGAGCTAATGTTAGTCCAAACGAAACTCTACAAGACATTATAATTAAGTACACAAAACTTAAATTACTTTGGGACATTAGAACAATAAATTATAAACATAGACTTAACAAAAGATATCAGCAAAAACCCATTTATCAAAGTAACTACAAACAAACAAATGCACAGATAACTAATGGTAATAAGAATTACCAAATACAACAAAATTACCAACCAAATAACCACAATCACTCATACACACAAAACGCTAATAGATTTAATAATCAGCAAGATAGACAAAATTCCCATCCAAATAATTATAGCAGTAAGTCAGGACAAACTCGTCAATCCCATATGAGCATAGATCAGTCTAATATTAGTCGAAGAAACAATCATATGGAAATCGATAATATCGAACAAAGTTCTGACGGTGAAGTAAATTTTTCGACACCGCCTCCAGATTAAAATTACCAATAATAATAATTAATATAGGCAAACAAATTTTAAAATGTTTAATAGACACAGGGTCGGACACAAGCATTATCAAGCCAACAGCACTTCGTGGTTTTAAACCACAACCCTTAAAGAAAAATTTAATATACAAAACAATAAACGGTCTGATTAAGGTTACACATTGCTACAACACACCAATACCAAAAGAATTTAACTCAACAGGAACAATTTCACGGAAAATTATAGATTTCAAAAGCAATAATTATAATGCAATTATCGGTCAAAATTTTTTAATTCCATTTTAAGCAAAAAGTCCTTGCTTGACCGTGATAGCAATCAGACATAGATTCGCAATTTCTTTAATTTCGTATATTCAATATACATACATAAATATTGCATTCATAAAAGTAAAAACAAATTATTTATTTTTGTGCCAAAAAAAAAAAAATATCAAATAACACAAAAACAATTTTTAAATTCCAAAAAACAATTAAGTGCAAGAATGCACATAAAAAGTGCATTCCTAAGCAAAACAACAATTTTGCTTTATAACGATGGTAAACCCAAGTGATGATAGCGACGACGCTGTAGAAGTAAACAATGAAGCTAAGGAAAAAAACAAAAATGATGAACCAATTTGGCAATGTGTTACAACAAATAAACGAAAACGGATTGAGTCACCAAAAAAATAAATTCATATGATACTCCAACTACATCAGTATACAGCAACAAATATTCTTTGCTTGATACTCAAGGTGATGAAGAGACAATGATCAGATTACAATACCAAAACCACCACCAATTTACATTCCTAATGTAGCAAATATTAATCTTATGATTACTAAATTAAGTGAAATTATATCTAATACAAATTTTAATTATAAGTCTTTAAGGGAAGGCCAAGTAAGATTGATGATAAAGTCTGTAGATTCTTATAGAAAAGTCATTAAGTATTTAGAGAGTTCAAGTATTTATTTTCACACGTATCAATTAAAACAGGAAAGATCGTACAGAGTTATAATTAAAGGACTCCATCCTACAATCCCCACTGAGGATATTAAAGCTGAACTTATCAGTTTAGGTCACTCGGTTAGATCTGTAACAAATGTTAGAAGTCGTGTAACGAAAGAGCCTCTTTCAATGTTTTTTGTGGAGCTGGATCCAGACCCAAAAATAAAACTATTTATGACGTAAAATACATAAACCATGCTCTCATCAAAATAGAACCACCACGTAGAACCAACGAACTGGTTCAATGTCATCGATGTCAACAATTTGGACATACGAAAGCATACTGTAAAAAACCGTACAGATGTGTTAAGTGCGGCATGGATCACCCTACCGTGGAGTGTAAAAAAACCGCTGAAACTCCACCACGATGTGTTCATTGTATGTTAAACCATACTGCCAGTTACAAAGGTTGTAAAATTTATCAAGATCTTGTTTCTAACAGAAATAATAGACAAAAACAATCTGCAAATAGCCAAACTAATTATGTAAACCCGAACCATATTGCCTACCCGCAATTTAGTAATTATACCAACATTGAGCCCAATAATAGAATTAACGTGTCGTATGCAGATGCTGTTAAAGCATCTAATGTAAATGAAAGCAGTCGATTGGATAGACTTGAAAAAAATGATGGAAAATTTAATGAACATGATGTCAATGTTAATGGCCAAAATATGTAAATAAATTTAAGGATAGCAATATGGAATGCAAATGGAATGCATAGACATACAAATGAAATAGAAATTTTCATTAAAACTAATTACATTGATATTTTTTTAATCTCAGAAACTCATTTTACGAATAGAACTTTTTTCAAAATAAAAGACTACGATTTGGTTGTTGCTAACCATCCCGATGATAGAGCTCATGCTGGTGCCGCTATTTTGATAAAATCTAATATTAAATATGAAATACTTTCTCCAGTTGAAGAAACTTTTTTGCAAGCTGCTGGTGTAAAAATAACATGCGATAATAATGAAATCAGTATTTTTTCTATTTATTTCCCCCCAAGACATAATGTTACGTGTACAAAATTTATTGTTGGAGGGGATTATAATGCAAAACATCCCTGGTGGGGATCTCGTTTGATGAATCCAAAGGGAAGGGAATTATATAAATGCATTTGCAAATATAATTATTCTGCATTATCTACAGGTAGTCCCACATATTGGCCCAATTATCCACAGAAAATACCTGATCTTCTGGATTTCTTTGTTTATAAAGGTGTAGCAAGGACATCTATGGATATAATTGACTGTGCTGACTTAAGCTCAGATCACAGTCCTGTAGTTTTAACACTCAATCTATTTATTCAAACTTTAACAAAGAATCTTAAAGTACTTACCTCTAGAACAGATATGCAGCAGTTTGCATCCTGGATAGAAGAAAATATAAATCTTAATTTACAAATTAAAGATGGCTATCACTTGGAGGATACCATTGAAACATTTACTAATTTGATCCATGAAGCAGCATTTATAGCTACTCCACAGCAGCAGCAAATAAATGGTAAGAATTTTCGTCTATCGACTGAAATTAGAGAGTTAATTGCAAATAGGAGACGATTAAGGAGAAGATTAAGGAGCAACTAAAAAAGCACATAAAAGATTATAAAAACGAATTATTAAACAATTATTTAACAAATTTGGATGCGGTAACTAATGATAACGAGTATAAACTGTGGAATGCAACTAAATATTTAAAACGTCCAACAAAACGAAACATCCCAATAAAAAATTTAAGCGGTGAGTGGTGTAGATCAGACATCAGCAAGGCCAACGCTTTTAAGGACCACTTAGAAATAACATTTAACCCATTTATTTTAAACAATCCCATTGTAAGGGCTGATATTGAGAACTTTTTAGATGTTCCTTGTCAAATGGATCGTCCTATTAAACCAATATCCCCAGCCGAAGTAGGAAAAGCAATTGATAAATTGAATAATAACAAAACTCCTGGTTACGATAATATCGATTCCAAGGCTTTAAAATTTTTGCTAAAAAAAGGAATTGTTTTTCTCACAACAATTTACAATTCTATATTAAGACTAAACCATTTTCCATCGCAATGGAAATATGCAAAAATAATAATGGTAGTAAAACCTGGCAAACCCGAAAATAACGTTGCATCCTATAGACCAATCAGTTTGTTGTCAAGTTTTTCGAAAATTTTTGAAAGGCTCTTTTTAAAGAGATTAATGCCAATCTTAGAAAAACAAAATATTATACCTGATTATCAATTCGGATTTAGGCATAAACATGGAACACCAGAACAGTGCCATAGGATTGTCAATAACATTTCATACGTCTTAGAAAGAAAATTGTATTGTTCTGCTGTATTTTTATATGTTCAACAGGCTTTTGACAGAGTCTGGCACAGTGGACTCCTGTATAAATTAAAAAACCTCATCCCAGCCCCATTTTATTTGGTACTAAAAACATATATTCAAGACAGAACCTTCTTTGTAAGCATAAATGAAAATTATTCAAGTTTTGGTTGCATTAACGCGGGTATTCCACAAGGTAGTGTCCTGGGACCAGTATTGTACACAATTTTTACAGCAGATATGCCAACAATTGAAAATATAACTACTGCTACCTATGCAGACGATACTGCTTTGTTAGCCTCAAACGAATCACCGATAATAGCTTCCGAGATGCTACAAAATCAATTGAATCTTCTTCAAGATTGGCTTCAAAAGTGGAATATTAAAGTTAATAACACAAAGTCCGTTCATGTTACATTTACGCTAAGAAAAAATGATTGCTCGCCTGTTTATTTGAATGGCACAGCTATACCCAGCTGCAATACTGTAAAATATTTCGGCCTTCATATTGATCGAAGACTTACTTGGAAAGAGCATGTCAAAAAGAAACGTGAGCAGCTTAAATTAAAAACAAGAAAACTGTTTTGGTTATTGGGCCCAAGATCAAGCTTAAGCTTGGAAAATAAGGTTCTGTTATACAAAACAATTCTAAAACCTGTATGGACATACGGCATCCAACTTTGGGGAACTGCAAGTAATTCGAACGTTGAGATATTACAGAGATACCAGTCAAAAACTCTCAGACTTTTAACAAATGCGCCATGGTTTATCAGCAACAAAAACATACACAGAGATCTTCGAATTTTAATGGTAAAGGAAGAGATCAATAACTTCAGTGAAGATACCTTAATAGACTAAGTAATCATTCCAATGTGTTAGCAATAAACCTATTAAATGATAGCAATGAAATCCAGAGACTTAAAAGGCTTCATGTTCTTGACCTTCCCTTCCGAAAATAGAAAATTTAATGTGTCAAATTTAAATTACAAAAGTAAAATTTGATTTTCTTTTTTTTTTGAGTTTTAAGGAAAACTCAATGTATGTTATTTATATGTCATGAAATTTGCTTATTATTTTGATTGTAAAATAGATTGAAATAAAACAATTTAATAAAAAAAAAAATTTAAAGCAAAAATTGATCTATACCTTCGTTATATCGAGGTATTCGGAAACAAGGTATTTTTTCAAAATAATTTCCACCCAATAGCTTACGAAGAAATTCGAGTAATGGAGCCAATAAAGAAAAAAAAAACATAGCCGAATCTATTGACCTTAGTCACCTAAACAATGAGGAGAAATATGGAATACTTAAAATACTAGATAAATTTAATGATGTTTTCTATAAAGAAGGGGACAAATTAACAGCAACCGATATTGTAGTACATGAGATCAATACAAAGACTGTCAAAGCTTTGTATTCACAAATTTATAGATATCCACAGGTACACGAACAAAAAATAGAACGACAAATTAATGAGATGCTAGAACAAAATATTATAAGAAATAGTAACTTACCTTACAATAGTCCTCTTTGGATTCTTCCAAAAAAAAGGTGGATAATTCAGGCAAAACAAAATGGCGTTTGGTTGTCGATTATAGGCTTTTAAACAGTAATACAGTCGATAACAAATTCCCAATCCCAAATTTAAACAGTATACTAGATAAACTAGGCAGGTCGCAATATTTCACTACTTTGGATCTTGCAAAAGGCTTTTATCAAATAAAGGTTAACGCAAGAGACAGAGCAAAAACGGCATTTTCCACTCCATTTGGACATTATGAGTTTGTCAGAATGCCGTTTGGATTGAAGAATGCTCCATCTACGTTTCAAAGATTGATAAATACTGTCCTAAGACAGCACATCAATAAAATATGCGTCGTCTATATGGATGACATACTTATTTTTGGTACGTCATTGGAAGAGCATATATGTAATATAAACTCGGTCTTATCAACTTTAAGACAAGCAAACCTAAAAGTTCAACCAGATAAATGTGACTTTCTTAAGAAGGAAACTTCATTTCTGGGACATATCTTAACGGCAAATGGTGTTAAACCTGATAGTCGGAAAATAGATACAATTCAAAAGTTAAAGCTACCAGTCACCCAAAAACAGATAAAATCTTTTCTGGGCATGACTGGATTTTATAGAAAATTTATCAAAGATTACGCTCAGATAGCATCGCCAATGATAAAATATTTGCAAAAAGATGCAAGGGTAAACAAAAATTATCCAAACTATATATTCGCTTTTGAAAAACTAAAAGACATAGTGACAAAAGCACCAATTTTAAGATATCCTAATTTTTCCAAAAAATTTAAGTTAACAACAGATGCAAATAACTTCGCTCTTGGGGCAGTTCCAACACAAGACGGCCATCCGATAGCTTATGCATCTAGAACATAAAACAAACACGAATGAAATTATTTTACAGAGGAAAAAGAATTATTAGCCATAGTATGGACAGTAAAATATTACAGACCCTACCTATATGGAAAGAATTTGATTTTCAAACAGATCATCAACCACTTAAATAGCTTCAAGCTAAATTTGCGGGTAAGGATATAAACCCAAGACTCCAAAGATGGATCCTTCAATTAGGAGAATACAATGCTAAAATAGAACATATAAAAGGGAAAGATAATAAAATAGCAGATTTTTTAAGCCGCATAAATTCTGATCATTTCGAAATAAATTGTCTGAACGACACAAGAAGGTACAATAGAGAGAGAAGACAATCCGAAAGTTCTATGGAAGTAGAAACAAATCATTCACAGGAAGAAGAAAGTAATGATCATATTCCCATACTTACAACTATTGTCAATAGATTTCATCAACAAATAATATTGCAAAACACAAAGCATAAAGAATTTGAACAAGTTTTTAACAACAAAAAACTCTTTATAGACAAAACTGATCTTTTGCATAATCGCATACTAACATTGATATCAAGATACTTCTTAAAAAGCAAAATTGCAATATATTCCGAAATAAATGATCAGGAATATAACAAATTGCAACAAGCAATAATAGAAAAATTCGGCGGCGGCCCGATGAAGTTCGTTAAGTGCTCACATTTCGCTGAAGACATCCTCAACGAGGATCAACTTCACAAACATATAGCATTGTTCCACAAAAATGAAACCGGACATGCCGGTATAATACCAACATTCGAAGGTATAAAAACAAAAATTTACAACCCAAAATTGAAAGATAATATCTATAAGATTATTAATAATTGCGATATATGTACTGGCGGGAAGTATGACAGAAAACCTATAAAAAAGGAATTTAGTTTAACAGAAACACCAAAACATAAAAATCAAATTGTCCATGTTGACACATATGTTAATAGCAAACAATCCTTTAAAATTTTCGTGGACAAATTCACAAAACATGCAATATGTTTTCCACTAATGGACAGAAATAGCAGAACCTTAGTTTCAAAAATACAAGAATTTATATCCATAAATGGCAAAACAAAAAAATTCATATTTGATAATGAGTTTAATAATACTAATGTGAAAGACTTTTTGAATAAAGAATGTGTGGAATTTAATTTCACAAAACCAAACAGTCACACCGGCAATGCTGATGCTGAAAGGCTGAACAATACAATAACCGAGAAAATAAGAACACTAAATATTGAAGAAAAATTACCGATTATAGAACAGACAAATAAAGCAATTTTTCACTATAACAATTTATATCACCGTACTATAAAATGTACACCATTTGATGCGGAAAATAATAAAGTAGATCAAAACATTATTTACAGAAATATTGTTGCATATAAAGATAAGAAAATAAACAGACTAAACATAGATAGGGAAAAATATTTGGAGACTAGACAACAGGGATTTATAAAAAATTATAAAAGTGTTAGGCATAAGGAACAACCTAAATTTGTTAAGAAAAATTTAGAAGGTATTCATATAAGCAACATTAACAGGAATATTATTACGAATTGCAGGCATTCGTAATAATATTCCTGTTGGGATTCATTCACCCAACGGAGTCAACCCTAACGATCCAATCAATAGCGAGTGACAATGGGTATACCACAATTAAAATGTTTGAAGCGGACCTAATCAATGAAACGAAAATTAGTTTACACCTTGTCAAACCAAGAGAAATTCAAGATATATTATTTGACCTAGAAAACAACGTTGATTCGCTAAAAGAAGAGTATAGGAATATTATAAATAACGAAATTCAAATTGTTAAATCAAAACTGAAGTCAATCACCCCAAGCCAAACCCGTACTAAACGTGGTCTCTTGAATGTTATAGGATCAGCACAAAAATGATTGTTCGGACTTATGGATGACGAAGATCGACAACATATACTCGAGCACTTAGAGGTAACTAAGGCAAATAATCACAATATTATCGCAGCCACAAACCAACAAATAATTATAAACGAACATTTTAACAGGAGTATTACAATGCTCAAAGACAGTATAAAAGAGGATAGATTTAAGATAGAAAACTCAATTAACAAGATACAAAGCTCATACAACGAAGTATTTAATAATTTACAGTTCTATAGCCTCATTATGAAACTAAAAATTTTAGAAGAAAAAATCGATCAAATCCAAGACAATATAGCATCCGCAAAATATAATTTATTCCATCCCTCCATACTTACGGGTGAAGAAATCGAAATTAATAATATTGACTTTTATAAGCTCAAACTCATTAGAATGGGAGTACTAATTTTCGCAGAAGACACAATAGTTTTCGCTATCAAAATACCAGATAGCTATATTCACACAACAATTAAGATAATAATTCCATTACCAAACGAAAAAAATCTTGAAATAGCTCAAGGCAGAGAACTAGTAACAGAAATTAATGACATTTATTATACTTTTGAACAAGAAAAACTATTCAAAGATTTAAAAATTAGCAAAAATTGCATATTCTATAAAAACTGCTATTGGGTTCAAAATAATAAAACTTTAATAGAAACACTAACTGATGACACGATTTTAATAATTAACGCAAAAAATACGTCAATTCACCATAACTGTGAAAACAATTATAATGTTAAGTTAAATAAAAATCAGGTAATCACCTATAATAATTGCATTTTAAATATTAATAATAACATATATTCAAATAAGAAAACAGAATTTTATGATAAAATTATAGACCTACCTTTAACAAAACATGACTTTCCTCGCAAGTTAACTTTCGATGAAATTGTATTAGAACATATCGAAAATGTAAAAGAAATTAAAGAAATAAAATTAGAAAACGAAATCATGTTGTATGGTGGTCCAACTATTTTAACAATTATAATAATTACAGTAATAATAATAATTATGTGTATCAAGAGAAAAGAAACAATTATAATCGATAAGAGAATTCGGGAGAATCCTCCATCTATGGTGGGAGGAGTTGCATATGTAATTCCACCAGGAGATGGGGACGTCCCTACTATAGTAAATAAGTATTTAAATAATAAGTAGAATTTAATATATTTTTTATCAATGTATTTTTTATATAAATGTTTTCAAGTTGCTATTGGAAGATCATTGAACTTAAATATAAAAATACAGATCAATGGCACTTGAGGATATTGTATTACAATTTAAGTTCGTTTCATAACAGAATCGATAGAAATGATCGATTCTGCCTATTCAACAATTATATTTTATTAATGTATTTTGTATAAATGTTTTCAAGTTGCTATTGGAAAATCATTGAATACAAAAACATAGATCAATGGCACTTGAGGATATCAAATTACAATTTAATTTCGTTCTGTAAATTCATTTGTTTTTGTTGGACAGCCAAAGCAGAAAATAAAAAAAAAGAGAAGAAATTATTTTATGAACGTTGTGCTTGTCGGACAAATTTTGTTCAATACAAAGTTTCATATTTCATATTTCATATTTTAATAAAAAATCCATTTTTATGAATTTTATTAGTAATCACAGATTTTTGTCTTTTTGCCTGTAGGATGCTTAGTTCAGCTGGAAAATGAGTTTTTAATTTTTCATATAAAAAATCGAATTTTTTAATAAAAAATCCATTTTTATGAATTTTAATAGTGTTCTTACGGAATTTCATATACCATATAATATTTAATGTTATATGATAGGTATGTATATAGAATATATAAAGTACACAATAAAAGTTATTTATTTTCACGAAACGTGAAAAGCACGTATATATTTATTGATTGCTTTTATGTGGTTAATCTTTTTCACAATATAGAAATATTTAAATTCAATTTTCGAATGGGTAGATTTAGGGTGTTATACATATATTTTTTAGATAAAATATGTGTTTTAAACTTTCTTCACTTAGGGTTTAAATGTATAATTCAATTAAATGTAAATTCAAAATTTTTGAGCACAACTGTACTGGGGTTTGTAACTAATTAAAGTTTTTAAGTTTTATATAATTGCTGTAGAGTTTTCTTATTAAATAATTGCTTTTAATCAGCAGCACGATCTTTCATGTTCTCTTTAACAAAATTGGGGTTCGAATGAAAAGGTTTTCTTTTGAGCAACATACAGTAACTTCTGTTCTTGTTTTTCATTTGTTGCTCCTTGGAGAGTTACAACTAGTGTTCAGGGCTGTGAATTTTAATATTTTGTTCACTGATGTGAACATCTTCCCGGGCATGACGACTTGAGAAGTGTGGTTTAATTGCTAAGCGATCCCATTATTACCCAACCTAGTGTTGAGTCTTGAGCGATAAGAGATCCACCGTATTTTTGTGCCAGGTTCAGATGATTGTATTTCTTACAAGCTACTAGTCGTGATCCGCTTGGCAGATCCCGCATCCGAAATAACGTTTTGGCTGAGCACGGCTTGATTGTTGACGAGACATCTTACTATTCTGTCGGAGGCCGGAATGATTCCATGTATTTCTACGTTTGTTGTTGGCTGCCATTATCTGTATGAATAACATGAAAAAAGGCATGATATTAAAAGTTTATAATAAGTTTAGTACATAAGGGAATAATCACCATCAAGTATTTTAGGATTAGCTTGAGTAACAAAGTCAAACAATCTTGTATTGACCACTACAAAATGAAGTGATAAGACCGGTATGTATTAAACTTGGGTGAATATAAATAAATTGATTATGAGTGAGAAGGGTAAAAATACGAGAAGTTAGTATTTTAGATTATTGAAATAAAGTTATTGAGTGGGTAAGACTACGATTTTCGTTATTGGGCGTGTTAAGGTTCCCGTCGACGTACGCAAGTCAACAACTCTTATTCGTCCATCAGAACCAGGGTAGGTATTGATTACACGTGTGTTAAGGTTCCCGTCGACGTACGCAAGTCAACAACTCTTGTTTGTCCATCAGAACCAGGGTAGGTATTGATTACACGTCCAAGTAACCATTCGTTAGGGGGTAGGTTGTCTTGTCGTATAACAACAATATTATCAACAAGAATTTCTCGTTTAGGGTTTTTCCATTTATACCTTTTATGGAGCTCTTTTAGGTATTCGTCTCTCCATCTTCTGCAGAAGTGGTGGTGTTGAATCTTTAGTTTCTTCCATCTGTTTGCTAAAGTAACATTCTCATTACTCCAGTCTGGCTCTGCTGGGGTGAGTAAAGGTGAACCTATTAGAAAATGACCTGGAGTTAACGGGTTAAGATCTTCTGGGTTTTCGCTTGATGGTTTAGAGGCCTTGAGTTGAGACACCCTTCTATTCTAGCTAGGATTGTGGCAAGCTCTTCAAACGTGTATTTAAAGTTATTCATCTTCTTCAGGTGGGACTTAAAGCTCTTCACTCCAGCTTCCCATATTCCACCCATATGTGGAGCTCCTGGGGGTATAAAATGCCACGCCAAGCTTTGAAAACTATTGGCCGTTATCACAGACCCCTTTAACTGTTTCATAAATTCCTGTCGCTCTTTTTTCAGTAATTGACTTGCTCCTGTGAAGTTAGTACCATTATCTGAGTATGTGGCGACAGGGCATCCCCGCCGTGAAAAAAATCGAGCGAATGCTGCCATAAAGGCTTGGGTTGACAGGTCGGACGTAGGTTCTAAATGAATAGCTTTTGTTGCAAAGCAGACAAAAACACAAACGTAGCCTTTTGTAATTCTACATGCTCTGCCATTATAAACTTTGATATCAAATGGTCCGGCAAAATCGACTCCAACATTATAGAAGGGTCGTGTTATTTGGGTACGTTCTGGCGGTAAAGCTGCCATAAATTGAGTTGTTTGTCGATTGCGATATCTTGTGCATGGTATACATTTGTTTATCACAGAGCTGATCAGATTCTGAAGTATCGGAATCCAGTAGCCAGACCTAAGTACTCGAAGCATTAGTCGATTCGCACCATATAGGGTTACTAAATGTACGTGCTGGGTTAATAACCTCGCAAATATACTTGCGTAAGGTAATAAAATTGGATGTCTTAAGCTGTTGCAGTTAACTAATCGACCGTTTGCGCGCATTATATTGGCGTTATCTAAAAAAGGCGATAGGGTGAGTAGGTGACTTTTTCTTGGTATTGGAGATTTTCTTTTCAGACAGTTATATTCTTCTTCTAGATATCTCATCTGACATATAGTAATGAGTCTATCATGGGTGAACTTTATTTCTGTTGCATGAAGTTCAATACTTGGGTTTCTCAACAATTCATCAACTCTCTCTTGAATCGATTGTAATTTATTTCTATCAAGAATAATTCTGTTATGTAGAATTGTTTTTCTTTGGATGAGTAATAAGCGATCGCAAAATCTGTAGACATATGACATTACTCTTAAAGCTTTTGATAATTTTAAAAATCTAGATAAAATGTCTGTGTTAGTGCTATTCTTAGTTTCTGAGGAATATGTGGTAGTAACCATTGTAGAAAATGTTTGACTAATTTTAGCTTCGGCTTGAGTATAAAAGGGTTTATTTTTTATTGGCCATTGGGAAGGGGATTTTTTAACCACAAGGGTCCATTCCACCACAACATATTTTCTTTCAACTCCTCAGCATTACATCCTCGGTTAGCAACATCTGCAGGGTTATCGTACGAAGCAACGTGATTCCAGTTATCTACTCCTACGTTTTCTAAAATTGTAGAAACCCGGTTTGCGACAAATGTGTTCCATGAGTTTGGTGGTTTGTTAAGCCATGCTAGGACTATAGACGAGTCAGTCCAAAAATAGGTTTTTTGGGTTAAATTGAATTGGGTGACCAAATTGTGGGTAATATGAGCCAACAATACCGCACCACAAAGTTCTAGTTTTGGTAAAGATATCGATTTGATAGGTGCAACTCTCGTCTTTGCAATGAGTAGTGTTACAGAAGTAGGTCCGTCTACCGGTGTTACTCGCGCATATACTACGGCTGAGTAAGCTTTTTCAGAAGCATCTGAAAAGCCATGAAATTCAATATTCACTGAGGGCGAAAAATAATCCATCTTGGAATACGGATCTGATCAATATTATTATAAAACTGCAAAAATGTTTGCCACTTTATAAGAGTGAGGGGAGTTAAACATTCATCCCAAGCTGTCTTGTCTTGCCATATTTGCTGCATAATAATCTTAGCAGAAATAACAATCGGCGTTAACCAACCAGCTGGGTCAAACAGACGAGCTATATCTGATAAAACTGTTCGCTTTGTGTATGCAGATTTTCTCTCAATTACTGGTACGCTAAAGAAAAAATTATCTTCCTTCGCATTCCATCTTATGCCTACGGGTTTTTGTGTTGTTGGATTCTGGAAGGCTCAGTAAATCGACGTCAAGAAGTTGATCTTCGGGTATATTGTTCAGTAGCTCTATTGTGTTTGAAGTCCATTTTCTTAGTGGAAATCCAGCAAAATTAAGAGCTGTAATTATCTGGGTTTGAGCTTCTCTAGCTTCTTCAACATTATGTCCTCCAGCTAAGAGGTCATCTACGTACATGTTATTCTTAATCATTTTCGAAGCAATTGGGTGAGTATTTTGAATGTCTTTGGCTAATTCGTGTAGAGTTCTGATAGCTAAATAAGGGGCACAGTTTACGCCAAATGTCACTGTTTGTAGTTCGTAATCTTGAATAGGTTCATTGACACTTTTGCGGAATAAAATGCGTTGGAAGGGTGTATGGGTTGGGTTTAACATTATTTGCCTATACATTTTTGTTATATCGGCATTAAATACGATTTTATAAAGCCGCCATTTTAAGATAATTATAACTAAATCTTGTTGTAGGGTTAGATCAGTGTACAAGGTATCATTAAGGCTGTTCGATGTTTTGCTGGAAGCATTAAAAACAACTCGAATTTTCGTAGTGGCACTATCAAGTTTAACGACGGCATGATGGGGTAAGTAATACTGTGTATTTGAAGAAGTGTTTGGGTCATATTTTACGGGTTTCATGTGACTTAAATCAATATATTCTTTTAGCACGTTATCGTATTCTACCTTGAGTTCTGGTTTCTTCATTAAGTTTTTCTCATTTCGTAAGAATTGAGCCATTGTGATATGACGAGAATTACCTAATTCGACTGCAGGGTTACGAAATGGCAGACTAACCTGATAACGGCCATTGGGTAATTTGATAGTAGTTCTTCTATAAATTTCTTCACACTGTATATCTTCTTCCGAGGTCTTGGGTTTTGTGGGTATTTCTTCGATTTCCCAGAACTTGGTCAAAATTTTTTCAAGCGTAACAGAGTTAAAGAACGATGTTATGTTTTTTTGGGTGTCGTGTGATTTCTGAAAGGGTCCGGTCAAAATCCAACCAAACTCAGTTTCCTGGGCTATTAATGTGTTAAAAAGATTTTTTATCACTCCTGATTTTAAAATTTGCGGGTAGAAATCGCTGCCAATTATAAAATCTATTGGTCTGCTTTCATAAAATTTTTGGTCAGCTAATTGAATATTTGCTAGTCGATGAAAGAACTGAGATTGGGTGGGCTTATGTTTTGGGTGGGTAAATTCTTAGTGAGAGTTTTTACAACAATCGCTTGAATATTCAGTTTCAAATTACTTTGAGTATTAGATCGTAACAAAACATCACACAGTTTATTAGATCGCGCTGAAATAACTTCATTAAGTCCTTAAATTTCAGCTACAATGGGTATAGTGGGTAAGTGCAATTTCTGTCTAAGTTTATCGGAAATAAACGAAAAATCAGAGGCTGGGTCAATAAGGGCTCTAGCTGGGAAATGTTCTCCTTGAACTTCAACATTAAGAACAGCTGTTCCTAGTAACTTTGCTCTGAAATCTAAGGTTGGCTTGCTTGGTTGTGTATGTGTCGAGAAAGATTGAACTGCATTTCGTGATGTTGACGCCTGATTATCATCACCTTTTGGGTTTGTGTTTGAAATGGGTTTGTGTAATAGAGTATTGTGTCTACCACCACAATATCTGCACGTAAATGTGCTACGACAATCTTTTATTATATGGCTAAACAATTGTAACATATTTCATTTTTTTTACGAAATTAATTCTCTCGTTTACTCCTAAAGAAGTAAAATGGAACATTCTCTTAGGGTGTGATTCTTTTTGCAAAATTTGCAATTGGATCCATCGCGTTTAATCTGATTGTTTGGGACCTTTTGAGTATTTGTGGGGATTTGGGTTTTTGTGTAAATTTGTTTTGAGTCTGGGAATTTTTATTCATTTGGAGATTTTAATTTTTGGTAATTGCCTTTCTCAGCATATGTTACATTGTAAAATGTTTTGCCTCTTCTGTCATATGGATTTTTATTCTCCTGGAAGAGTTTGGGTTTTGGGTGGGGGTTAGGGTTAGGGTTGTTAAGATCTAAAACATCATAAACAGAGTTGAGTTCTTTATAAGTATTAGTTAAGAACAAGCCCAGATCGGTCCAAGATGGCATATCTGCACAATCATGACGAGTTCTTTCAAATTCTCTTCGGATTTCCTTGGGTAGTTTCATCGAACAGAGATATACAAAGATGGGGATCCAGTTATCCGTATCAATCTCTAACGCATTTAGATTTAAAACACAGTAATTAATTTTTCTCTGAAGCTTTCTTATAGAGGCACCACACATAGTGTTCGTTAATTTGCATTCGTTTGTTCTCATATTGTGAAACTAATTGGTTCCATGCTATAAGAAAGCCTTCATTTGTCAAGGGTGCGCTGTCTACAATCTCTTTGGCCTCACCGCTTGTTTTTTTTTTAAATAAAAGAGTTTTTCAACGCCGCTTAATCGGGTGTTATTGCCATAGATTGCCTTAAAAAGATCTCTGAAAGATGCCCAAAATTTAAAGTCGCCACTAAATACAGGCATATCGCAAGGAGGTACATTAAAATTTACGGAGTTATTATTTTGTGGTGGCTCGGGTAAAGTGGAACGGTGTTCATTATACCGGGTCATAGCTTCAATAGATTCATCAATTGAAATCATGTTGCTCCTATAAAACCTTTTAGCTGACATGATTATTAATTTCCGTTAAATTTATAGTTTCAGCCTTTACCGGATCTTCCAAATCAGGGGATTCCCTAATCTGTCTAAATTTTCTCTTAATGCTTTGCCATAATTCGTCCAATTCACGTTTCCTGACTTTCAGCGCGGGTAATGATTGTCTATCCTCTGAAATATTGCGATAATCCTCCTCAAAGGCATTTAAATCATCAGAGGCTCATAAGGTTGACATTTTTGGGATGCAATTGGCAAACAAGATAAATTTAAAATTTTAGGTTTATTATTGTCCAATGGGGTATTTTCTTAAAAAAAAAAACTATCACCTAGTTACTTTAGAACGTAATGTTATATATTCATAAGGAGTAAAGAGTGTTTTTTTTAAATTAATTATTAATGATAAATTTAAAACTCGTTAGTAATAAACTAACTTGAATTCAAAAAAAGAATTTTCCTTTTTAATATTCTGTAAGTAGTAAAAATACTAACTTACCTTGCTTGCCAGGGGTAGCGTACCAACCTTTACAAGAACAAAACGATAAAAATTTATTTCTTGTTCTTTACTTCTATTTTTGTTTCGTCTTCCCGTTGTAATGTCTATTAAATTAAAGAGCAGCGTTTTTATATTTTTCTATGTATTGAATATTTTTTATTTTTTATGTACTATATATTTTGGTAAATACGGTATATTTGTACCGTTTTGGCTTTTTAGAAATATATATATATTTTTTTGAAATTTTATATTTTAAATTCCTTTTTGTTTTCAAATTTGTATTTATTTCAATTTCGTTTATTTTTATTCTTGTTATTCACACTTAGTACAATATAGTAGGTTTTATATACTTATATTTTAATCTAGTTCTGATTTTTTAGTTCACTCTATTTAACACTATACTGTTTGTTCAATGCATTTTCATTTTATTTTTATAAACTTGTATTCTAAATTAACTTAGTTAATTTTTTATATTATATGATATTATATTTGTTTTGAGTATATTTCTTGTGGACTGTATGAGTATGTAGTTTGCTGTTTCAATCACTTTTGGAGGCTAGATAGGACCATGTTCTTACGGGATTTCATATACCATATAATATTTAATGTTATATGATAGGTATGTATGTAGAATATATAAAGTATACAATAAAAGTTATTTATTTTCACGAAACGTGAAAAGCACGTATATATTTATTGATTGCTTTTATGTGGTTAATCTTCTTCACAATATAGAAATATTTAAATTCAATTTTCGAATTGGTAGATTTAGGGTGTCATACATATATTTTTTAGATAAAATATGTGTTTTAAACTTTCTTCCCTTAGGGTTTAAGTGTATAATTCAATTAAATGTAAATTCAAAATTTTTGAGCACAAATATACTGGGGTTTGTAACTAACTAAAGTTTTTAAGTTTTATATAATTGCTCTAGAGTTTTCTTATTAAATAATTGCTTTTAATCAGCAGCACGATCTTTCATGTTCTCTTTAACAAAATTGGTGTTCGAATGAAAAGGTTTTCTTTTGAGCAACATACAGTAACTTCTGTTCTTCTTTTTTATTTGTTCATCCTTGGAGAGTTACAACTAGTGTTCAGCGCTGTGAATTTTAATATGTTGCTCACTGATATGAACAAATAGTGATCACAGATTTTTGTGCTTTTGCCTATAGGAAGCTTAGTGTGGCAAGAAAATGAGTTTTCAGTTTTTCATATAAAATATCGAATTTTAGATAGAAAATGAATTTTTAGTTTTTACATAAAAAATTGAATTTTTTAATAAAAAAATCCATTTGTATGAATTTTATTAGAAATCAAAGATTTTTGTCCTTTTGCCTTTAGAATGCTTTGTTTAGCTAGAAAATGAGTTTTTAGTTTTTCATATAAAAAATACATTCTTAAGTATTTAACAACCGATCACAGATTTTTGTCATTTTGCCTGTAGGACGCTTAGTTTGGGAGAAAATGAGTTTTTAGTTTGTCATATAAAAAATCGAATTTCTTAATAAAAAATCCATTTTAATGATTTTTATTGATCACAGATTTTGGTCCTTTTCTCTGTAGGACGCTTAGTTTAGTTAGAAAATGAGTTTGTAGTTTTTTATATAAAAAATGGAATTTTACAAATGATCACAGATTTTTGTCCTTTTGCCTGTAGGACGCTTAGTTTAGCCAGAAAATGAGTTTTTAGTTTTTCATATAAAAATCAATTTTTTTTAATAAATAATCCATTTTTATGAATTTTATTAGTAATCACAGATTTTTGTCCTTTTGCCTGTAGGACGCTTAGTCTGGCCAGAGTTTTTAGTTTTTCATATATAAAATGAAATTTTTTTAATAAAAAATTCATTTTTATGAAAATGAGTTTTTAGTTTTTCATATAAAAATCAATTTTTTTTAATAAAAAATCCATTTTTATGAAATTTATTAGTGAACACAGATTTTTGTCCTTTTGCCTCTAGGATGCTTAGTTTAGCCAGAAAATGAGTTACTAGTTTTTTATATAAAAAATCGAATTTTTTAATAAAATATGCATTTTTATGAATTTTATTAGTGATCACAGATTTTTGTCCTTTTGCCTGTAGGACGCTTAGTTTAGCCAGGAAACGAGTTTTTAGTTTTTTATATAAAAAACAATTTTTTTAATAAAAAATCCATTCTTATGTATTTTACAAGCGATCACAGATTTTTGTCCTTTTGCCTGTAGGATGCTTATTTTAGCGAGAAAATGGGTTTTTAGTTTTTCATATAAAAAATGGATTTTTTAATAAAATATCCATTTTTATGAATTTTATTAGTGATCACAGATTTTTGTCCTTTTGCCTGTAGGACGCTTAGTTTAGCCAGAAAATAAGTTTTTAGTTTTGATAAATTTTATCAAACAATGAGAATGCGTATGCAGAAGGCAATACGCCATAATTTAAATAATATAACAGCATACATGTTGTAATTACAAGAGTTGCCATATATTTCATCACTCCTCCTCAACATGGATGTTGTTTTACAAAAATCATATACATATTTATTTTAAATTCACAAAATTACAATGTTTTACTTTCGATAAATTCTTATTCATCACATCAGCAATCATATAAGCGGTTGGACAGTATTCTAATTTTACCTCTTTCTTTTGAACCAATTCTCGTATATGCTGAAATCTAATGTCGATATGCTTGCTCCTCTTATGATATACGGGATTTTCGGCTAACTTTTGTGCTCCTTGATTATCTACATGAAGAACTACTGAATCATCTCCAATTGCATAAAGTTCCTGTAAAAGCCGCTTTAAATAAATCGCTTCTTTTGCCGCATCCGAAACTGCCATATATTCTGCCTCTGTACTGCTTAGGGCCACCGATGACTGCTTCCTGGACTCCCATGTAATAAGACAGCCACAAAAATAAAATGTGAATCCTGTGAAAGATTGTCTGTCGTCGTAGTTTCCACCCCAATCTGCGTCTACAAATCCTTCTAGGTTGTTGTTACTTTCATAAAATTCCAATTTTAAATCAACAGTTCCAGCCAAGTAACGAAGTATATGTTTTAGTTTGGTCATATGCTCTTTATGTGGGTCAGTATTTCGTTGAGCCATTTTACATACTGAGTGCAAAATGTCAGGTCGCGTAGATATTGCAAGATACATTAATGTTCCAACTAATGACTGATATGCTTGTTGATCAGCCTTTTCACATTCACTATTGCAACTAACCTGATATCCTGCTTCCAAAGGAACGGCTACTGGTTTACAGTTTTCCATGCCGTATTGCTTCAATGTGTCGCCAATATACTGGCTCTGACATAGCTTTATCGGCCCCACTTCACCTTCACGCTCAATCTCCATACCCAAAAAGTGTCGCAGTTGACCTTTGTCGTTGACATCAAACGCTTGCGAAATACTTTTCTTAATGTCAATAACCACAGACTTATCAGCACAACCCACGATTAAATCATCAACATAAACTGCAACAAGAACAAGTTTTCCATTTCGTTTACCTTTGTATAAGCAAGGTTCATTGTTGCATGGAAATAAATTTAGCTTGCGAAGAGTTGTATCCAGTTTTGCATTCCATTCTTTGCCGCTTTGCTTCAGACCATAAATCGCCTTGTGAAGTCGTAGAACTTTATTTGGATATCTTTTATCTTCAAATTTGTACGGTTGCTCCATATATATTTCGTCCTTCAAACTGCTGCTCAAATATGCTGTGCTAACGTCAAGTTGATGGAGATGCATCCTTTCTTTCACTGCCAAAGCCAAAACAATTCGAATTGTTGAATATCGTACAACAGGGGAAAAAGTCTCATGGAAATCTATACCAAATCGTTGCCTGCACCCTTTTGCTACCAATCGCGCCTTATGTCTTTCAATTTTACCATTAGCATCTCTTTTAATTGTATAAACCCACTTGCAGGGAATAGCCTTGTGACCACTTGGCAAGTCCACCAAAGACCACGTTTTGTTCTTTCGAAGAGCATCAATTTCAACATTCATGGCATTAATCCATTTATCGCTAACATCGCATGAAACTGCCTGTTCAACCGATTGTGGAATAAACTCATCTATAGCAGTGCACAATTCATTGTACTGCTTTTTGGGTCGTCCGGGTTTACCGCTTCTAATAATTTTCGGCCTACCTGGTCCTCTTATTGGCTCCTGTTTAATGTTTGTAGGTTCTTCATCATCTTCGTCAGCTGTATTAAAACTCTCATCATGGTTGTCGTCCTCACTTTCATTAAAAACATTGACATCATTTTCATTAGCATCAGCAATTTGCTCTTTTTGGTAATCAAATGTAAGATTCAACAAATCCTTAGCATAAACTTCTCTTGCATCGCTTGTGATATCATCATTCTCAAATTTTACTTCGTTGAAAAGTACATCGCGATGTTCGAACACTTTGTGTTTTTTAACGTCATACAAACGGTAAGCTTTTGCCACATTTGAATATCCAACCATTATGTACTCATTTCCTTTGGCATCAAACTTCGATTTCGAACCAGTTTTGTCAAGAGCAATAGCAATGCAACCAAAAACTCGCAAATGTTTAACGCTAGGCTTTCTACCAGTCCACACTTCATATGGTGTCATGTTATTAAGATTTTTCGTGGGACATCTGTTTCTGATGTAAACTGCCGTGTTTACCGCCTCTGCCCATAAAAATTTTTAACATTGGAATGTGCCATCATTGATCTCGCCATTTCAACCAGATTTCTGTTCGCTCTCTCTGCAACTCCATTCTGTTGCGGCGTGTATGGGACGGTTAATTGACGGCAAATTCCTTCTTTTTCCAAAAACTCATTAAAAGGTGAATTTACGAATTCTCTACCGTTGTCTGTTCTTATAGTTTTTATTTTACAACCAGTCTGTCGTTCAACCATAGCTTTAAATATTTAAAATTTCTCGAACACATCACTTTTGTTTGCAAGGAAATATACAAAAATTCTTCTAGACTTGTCGTCAACGAAAGAAACAAAATATTTCGAACCTCCAACAGATTTTTCACGAAATGGTCCGCACACATCACAATGGACAAGTTCCAACAACTCTTTTGATTTTGTATCTGACTCCTTAGGGACCGGCAAAACATGAATTTTACTCAGCATACAAGTTCTGCAATTTGTCCCATCTGCGCTGTCGCACTTCATACCATTTACCATGTTTTTGTTTGATAGATCGTAGAGGCTTTTCAAATTCAAGTGTCCGTATCGATTGTGCCAAACATTAATCTTATCGTTGTGTGCATAAAACAACCCTTGTTTTACATTACTGTTGAACTCAAAAATATTATTTTTTCGCTCAGCTCGCTACATCTCCGTCTGCTCTCTTAATTGTTGCTCTTTTTGCATTAAACTGCACATTCAAACCTCTGTCAACAGCCTTGCTTACACAAATGAAGTTTGCCTGCAACACCGGAGAGTACAAAACGTTTTCAAGCAAAATGTTATAATTATTGTGTTTTATGTATACATCACCTTTTCCTACGGCATTTATGTGTTTGTTGCCAGCCAGTGTGATGATCTCGTTGTGTTCTTTATAATTATGAAACATTTCGCGACTGTTACACATGTGCGAAGTAGCACCGCTGTCGATATACCATTTTTTATTGTTAAACGCCGACGCATCTGTGGCTGCTAGCATTGTTATTGCTTGTGCCTTTTCCTTATTTCTAGATTTTTTATATTTGCTAGCGTAATGTCCCGTTATCCCGCACGCAAAACATTTGCCTTTGAAATTTTTGCTGTTGTTGTTTCTCAACTTCTTTTCGTTTTTGCTAGTGGAAGATTTTGCAGTAAATGCTTGCTGTGACGGTTTTTCTTCTTCTTCTTGGTGATGCCGTCTTTTTCCTTCTTCCAGAAGCTTCTGCTTCAAGACAGACAATTTAGGAAGATCGTCGCGTGTTTCCATTGCAATAACAAAATTATCGAATTCTTTTGGAAGGCTTGACAACAACATAATAACTAGAAGCTCCTCCTGAATTTTTATGTTCACTTCTTCCAGTTTTTCACAAATTTCTGCGAACTCATTGATATGTTGACCACATTACCATTCTCACACAATTTCAGGTTAACCAATCTCTTCCATGCTTCACGAGACGTTGTAACGAGTGATTTTTTAAGAGCTTGAGAACTTTTTTTTTTTTAAAAACGCATAAAATTTGCAAAATCTCATCGGTTCTTTATTTGAAACGTTAGATTGGTCCATGACATTTACTTTTTGAAGATAATTTCATTTAAATGTTGACCGCGGCTGCGTCTTAGGTGGTCCATTCGGAAAGTCCAATTTTGGGCAACTTTTTCGAGCATTTCGGCCGGAATAGCCCGAATTTCTTCGGAAATGTTGTCTTCCAAAGCTGGAATAGTTGCTGGCTTATTTCTGTAGACTTTAGACTTGACGTAGCCCCACAAAAAATAGTCTAAAGGCGTCAAATCGCATGATCTTGGTGGCCAACTTACCGGTCCATTTCTTGAGATGAATTGTTTTCCGAAGTTTTCCCTCAAAATGGCCATAGAATCGCGAGCTGTGTGGCATGTAGCGCCATCTTGTTGAAACCACATGTCAACCAAGTTCAGTTGTTCCATTTTTGGCAACAAAAAGTTTGTTAGCATCGAACGATAGCGATCGCCATTCACCGTAACGTTGCGTCCAACAGCATCTTTGAAAAAATACGGTCCAATGATTCCACCAGCGTACAAACCACACCAAACAGTGCATTTTTCGGGATGCATGGGCAGTTCTTGAACGGCTTCTGGTTGCTCTTCACTCCAAATGCGGCAATTTTGCTTATTTACGTAGCCATTCAACCAGAAATGAGCCTCATCGCTGAACAAAATTTGTCGATAAAAAAGCGGATTTTCTGCCAACTTTCCTAGGGCCCATTCACTGAAAATTCGACGTTGTGGCAGATCGTTCGGCTTCAGTTCTTGCACGAGCTGTATTTTATACGGTTTTACACTAAGATCTTTGCGTAAAACCTTCCATGTGGTCGAATAACACAAACCCAATTGCTGCGAACGGCGACGAATCGACATTTCACGGTCTTCAGCAACACTCTCAGAAACAGACGCAATATTCTCTTCTGTACGCACTGTACGCATTCGTGTGGTTGGTTTAATGTCCAATAAAGTAAACTGAGTGCGAAACTTGGTCACAATCGCATTAATTGTTTGCTCACTTGGTCGATTATGTAGACCATAAATCGGACGTAAAGCGCGAAACACATTTCGAACCGAACACTGATTTTGGTAATAAAATTCAATGATTTGCAAGCGTTGCTCGTTAGTAAGTCTATTCATGATGAAATGTCAAAGCATACTGAGCATCTTTCTCTTTGGCACCATGTCTGAAATCTCACGTGATCTGTCAAATACTAATGCATGAAAATCCTAACCTCAAAAAAATCACCCAACCGCGTATGTACCCCAACTGTGTTGGCTTAACACTCAAAAAGATGGACGCGAGAGCTTTCTCGTCGTTTGATTCCCATGTGGATATTTCTGCAGCCTCTGCTGGTTTCTTTACCACACCATTTACAATTTTCCAGAAACCACTATGTATCAACACACTCCGCATTTGAATGCACCAGCTGTCGTAATTTTGATCATCCAATTTTTCAATTTGAAATACTGGAGTACTCATTTTCACTTTTTTATTTACACTTTTCACTTTTAATTTAATTTTTTAAAATGGAGTACGCTTTAGGGTTCTGGGCCCATAACTTTAATTAAAATTTATTTAAATATACAAACGAATAAGAATTATTTTAATGTTTACGTTACGAAGTACACAATGAGAATGCGTATGCAGAAGGCAATACGCCATAATTTAAATAATATAACAGCATACATGTTGTAGAAGAGTTGCCATATATTTCATCAACTTTTTAATATATAAAATCGATTTTTTTAATAAAAAATCCATTTTTATGAATTTTTTTTTAATAAAAATCCATTTTTATGAATTTTATTAGTGATCACAGATTTTTGTCCTTTTGCCTGTAGGACGCTTAGTTTAGCCAGGCAACGAATTTTTAGTTTTTTATATAAAAAATCAATTTTTTTAATAAAAAATCCATTCTTATGTATTTTACAAGCGATCACAGATTTTTGTCCTTTTGCCTGTAGGACGATTATTTTAGCGAGAAAATGAGTTTTTAGTTTTTCATATAAAAAATCAATTTTTTTTAATAAATAATCCATTTTTATGAATTTTATCGGTAATCAACGATTTTTGTCCTTTTACCTGTAGGACGCTTAGTTTAGCCAGAAAAGGAGTTTTTAGTTTTTAATATATAAAATCAAATTTTTTTTAATAAAAAATCCATTCTTATGTATTTTACAAGTGATCGCAGATTTTTGTCCTTTTGCCTGAAGGACGCTTAGTTTAACCAGAAAATCAGATTTAGGTTGTCACAAAAAAATCGAATTTTTTAATAAAAAATCAGTATTTATGAATTTTATTAGTGATCACAGATTTTTGTCCTTATGCCTGTTGGACGCTTCGTTTAGCCAGAAAATGAGGTTTTAGTTTTTCATATAAAAACTGTTTTATTTCTAATGTTTTTCATATTCTAATGTATTTTACAAGCGGTCACAGATTTTGGTCCTTTGTCCTTTTGTCTGGACGCTTAGTTTAGTTAGAAAAGGACTTTGTAGTTTTTTATATAAAAAATCGAATTTTACAAATGATCCTTTTGCCTGTAGGACGCTTAGCTTAGTCAGAAAATCAGATTTAGGTGGTCATAAAAAATCGAATTTTTTAATAAAAAATCCATTTTTATGAATTTTATCACACATCTTTGTCCTTTTGCCTGTAGGACGCTTAGTTTAGTCAGAAAATAAGTTATTAGTTTTTTAAATAAAAAATCGATTTTTTGATAAAAAATCCATTTTTATGAATTTTATTAGTGACCACAGATGTTTGTCCTTTTGCCTGTAGGACGCTTAGTTTAGCCAGAAAATTAGTTTTTAGTTATTCATATAAAAAATCGATTTTTTTAATAAAAGATCCATTCTAATGTATTTTACAAGCGGTCACAGATTTTGGTCCTTTTGTCTGTATGACGTTGTGTTTAGCTAGAAAATAAGTTTATGGTTTTTCATTTATAAAATAGAATTTTTTATAAAAAATCCATTTTTATGAATTTTATTAGTGATCACAGATTTTTGTCCTTTTGCCTGTAGGACGCTTAGTTTAGTCAGAAAATTAGTTTTTAGTTATTCATATAAAAAATCGATTTTTTTTAATAAAATATCCATTTCTATGAATTTTATTAGTAATCACACATTTTTGTCCTTTTGCCTGTAGGACGCTTAGTTTAGTCAGAAAATGAGTTTTTAGTTATTCATATAAAATATCGAATTTTTTAATAAACAAATCCATTTTTATGAATTTTATTAGTGCTCGCAGATTTTTGTCCTTTTACCTGTAGGACGCTTAGTTTAGGCAGAAAATCAGAATTAGGTTGTCATAAAAAAAATCAAATTTTTTAATAAAAAATCCATTTTTATAAATTTTATTAGTGATCACATATTTTTGTCCTTTTGCCTGTAGGACGCTTAGTTTGAGTTTTTAGTTTTTCATATAAAAAAAAAATTTTTTTAATAAAATATCCATTCGGATATATTTTACAATCGGTCACAGTTCTTGGTCCTTTTGTCTGTAGGACGCTTAGTTTAGTTAGAAAATGAGTATGTAGTTTTTTATATAAAAAATCGAATTTTACAAATAATCACAGATTTTTGTCCTTTTGCGTGTAGTACGCTTAGCTTAGTCAGAAAATGAGTTTTTAGTTTTTCATATACAATATCGAATTTTTTAATAAAAAAAATCCATTTTTAGGAATTTTATTAGTGATCGCAGATTCTTGTCCTTTTGCCTGTATGACGCTTAGTTTAGCCAGAAAATTAGTTTCCGTTTTTTTCATATAAAATATAGAATTTTTTATTAAAAAAAATCCATTTTTATAAATTTTATAAGTGATCACATATTTTTGTCGTTTTGCCAGTAGGGCGCTTAGTTTAGCCAGAAAATGATTTATTAGTCTTTCATATAAAAAATCGAATTTTTTAATAAAATGTGCATTTTTATGAATTTTATTAGTGATCACAGATTTTTGGCCTTTTGCCTGAAGGACGCTTAGTTTAGCCAGAAAATGAGTTTTTGGTTTTTCATATAAAAATCGAAATTTTTAATAAAAAAATCATTTTAATGAAATTTAAAAGTGATCACCAATTTTTGTCTTTTTGCCTGCAAGACGCTTAGTTCAGTTAGAAAATGAATTTGTAGAATTTATATAACCAATCGTATTTTTTAATAAAAAATTCATTGTTAATAATTTTATTACTAATCACAGATTTTTGTCCTTTTGCCTGTAGGACTCTTACTTTAGCCAGAAAATGAGTTTTCAGTTTTTAATATAAAATATAGAATTTTTTAATAAAAAATTATTTGCGAGTAGGATGCTTAGTTTAGCCAGAAAATGATTTTTTAGTTTTTCATTTATAAAATAGAATTTATAATAAAGAATCCATTTTATGAATTTTATTAGTGATCACAGTATTTTGTCTTTTGCCTGTAGGACGCTTAGTTCAACCAGAAAATGATTTTTTAGTTTTTCATATACAAATTGAATTTTTTTTATAAAAAAATCCATTTTTATGAATTTTATTAGTGATCACAGATTTTTGTCCTTTTTCCTGTATTACGATTGGTTTAGCTAGAAAACGAGTTTTTAGTTTTTCATTTATAAAATAGAATTTTTATAAAGAATCCATTTTTATGAATTTTATTAGTGATCACAGATTTTTGTCGTTTTGCAGTAGGACGCTTATTTTAGCCAGAAAAAGAGTTATTAGTTTTTCATAAAAAAAATCAAGTTTTTAGTAAAAAATCCATTTTTATGAATTTTGTTAGTGATCACAGATTTTTGTCCTTTTGCCTGTAGGACGCTTAGTTTAGTCAGAAAATAAGTTTTTAGTTTTTCATATAAAAATCGATTTTTTTATTAAAATATCCATTTCTATGAATTTTATTAGTGATCACAGATTTTTGTCCTTTTGCCTGTAGGACGCTTAGTTTAGTCAGAAAATAAGTTTTTAGTTTTTCATATAAAAAATCGATTTTTTTAATAAAATATCCATTACTATGAATTTTATTAGTAATCACATATTTTTGTCCTTTTGCCTGTAGGACGCTTAGTTTAGTCAGAAAATGAGTTTTTAGTTTTTCATATAAAAATCGAAATTTTTAATAAAAAAATCATTTTAATGAAATTTAAAAGTGATCACCAATTTTTGTCTTTTTGCCTGCAAGACGCTTAGTTCAGTTAGAAAATGAATTTGTAGAATTTATATAACCAATCGTATTTTTTAATAAAAAATTCATTGTTAATAATTTTATTACTAATCACAGATTTTTGTCCTTTTGCCTGTAGGACTCTTACTTTAGCCAGAAAATGAGTTTTCAGTTTTTAATATAAAATATAGAATTTTTTAATAAAAAATTATTTGCGAGTAGGATGCTTAGTTTAGCCAGAAAATGATTTTTTAGTTTTTCATTTATAAAATAGAATTTATAATAAAGAATCCATTTTATGAATTTTATTAGTGATCACAGTATTTTGTCTTTTGCCTGTAGGACGCTTAGTTCAACCAGAAAATGATTTTTTAGTTTTTCATATACAAATTGAATTTTTTTTATAAAAAAATCCATTTTTATGAATTTTATTAGTGATCACAGATTTTTGTCCTTTTTCCTGTATTACGATTGGTTTAGCTAGAAAACGAGTTTTTAGTTTTTCATTTATAAAATAGAATTTTTATAAAGAATCCATTTTTATGAATTTTATTAGTGATCACAGATTTTTGTCGTTTTGCAGTAGGACGCTTATTTTAGCCAGAAAAAGAGTTATTAGTTTTTCATAAAAAAAATCAAGTTTTTAGTAAAAAATCCATTTTTATGAATTTTGTTAGTGATCACAGATTTTTGTCCTTTTGCCTGTAGGACGCTTAGTTTAGTCAGAAAATAAGTTTTTAGTTTTTCATATAAAAATCGATTTTTTTATTAAAATATCCATTTCTATGAATTTTATTAGTGATCACAGATTTTTGTCCTTTTGCCTGTAGGACGCTTAGTTTAGTCAGAAAATAAGTTTTTAGTTTTTCATATAAAAATCGAATTTTTTAATAAAATAATCCATTTTTATGAATTTTATTAATGATCGCAGATTTTTGTCCTTTTGCCTGTAGGACGCTTAGTTTAGCCAGAATATCAGATTTAGGTTGTCATAAAAAAAATCGAATTTTTTAATAAAAAATCCATTTTTATGAATTTTATTAGTGATCACATATTTTTGTCCTTTTGCCTGTAGGACGCGTAGTTTGAGTTTTTAGTTTTTCATATAAAAAAAATAATTTTTTTAATAAAATATCCATTCGAATATATTTTACAATCGGTCACAGATCTTGGTCCTTTTGTCTGTAGGACGCTTAGTTTAGTTAGAAAATGAGTTTGTAGTTTTTTATATAAAAAATCGATTTTTACAAATAATCACAGATTTTTGTCCTTTTGCGTGTAGTACGCTTAGCTTAGTCAGAAAATGAGTTTTTAGTTTTTCATATACAATATCGAATTTTTTAATAAAAAATCCATTTTTATGAATTTTATTAGTGATCGCAGATTTTTGTCTTCTTGCCTGTATGACGCTTAGTTCATCCAGAAAATTAGTTTCCGTTTTTTCATATAAAATATAGAATTTTTTATTAAAAAAATTCATTTATATAAATTTTTTAAGTGATCACGGATTTTTGTCGTTTTGCCAGTAGGGCGCTTAGTTTAGCCAGAAAATGAGTTATTAGTCTTTCATATAAAAAATCGAATTTTTTAATAAAATATGCATTTTTAAGAATTTTATTAGTGATCACAGATTTTTGTCCTTTTGTCTGTAGGACGCTTAGTTTAGTCAGAAAATGAGTTTTTAGTTTTTCATATAAAAAATCGATTTTTTGATAAAAAATCCATTTTTATGAATTTTATTAGTGTCCACAGAGTTTTGTCCTTTTGCCTGTAGGACGCTTAGTTTAGCCAGAAAATGTGTTTTTAATTTTTCACATAAAAAATAAATTTGTTTAATAAAAAAATCCATTCTTATGTATTTTACAACCGATCACAGATTTTTGTCCTTTTGCCTGTAGGGCGCTTATTTTAGCCAGAAAATGAGTTTTTAAATTTTTATATTTAAATCAACTTTTTAATAAAAACTCTATTTTTATGAATTTTACAAATGATCACAAGTTTTTGTCCTTTTGCCTATAGGACGCTTAGTTTAGCCAGAAAATGAGTTTTTAGTTTTTTTATACAAATCAACTTTTTAATAAGAACTGCATTTTTATGAATTTTAAAAATGATTACAGATTTTTGTCCTTTTGCCTGTAGGACGCTTAGTTTAGCTAGAAAATGAGTTTTTAGTTTTTCATATATAAATTCGAATTTTTTATAAAAAAATTAATTTTAATGAATTTTATTAGTGATCACAGATTTTTGTCCTTTTGCCGGTAGGACGCTTAGTTTAGCCAGAAAATGAGTTTTTAGTTTTTTATATGCAAATCAACTTTTTAACCCATTAAGGACGGCTCATAGACGGCTCGTACGATTTTGAAGAAACTTTCAGAGTTTTACCTGGAGGCTCATAGAAGTTGCTTGGTGTAAAAAAAAATGTTTCCTTCCCCCCCATTCTTGAGATAGGACATAGGTATTTAAATACCCATCCGTCTTTAACGTTGAACTCTGTAGCTTAGTAGTTTCTTTTTAAAAAGAGGATTCCCATTTTTTTTCTTGTTGAATTTTTACATGTAGTTTATTTTAGTAAAGCAAAGTGAACAGGTGAAATGAAGTGAGTTTTTTTATAATAACACAAGTGCATAAAAACATAATTTATACGAAAAAAATAAAAATATATATAAAATATATATAAGATATAAAAATGAACCTTCGTCAGAAAATTCGTACTACTGCCGAATTACAAGAAATTCTCGATAGCTGGTCCAATGAGGAAGATGATTTTGAAAGAGAATCAGATACAACTGATGTTGTTGTATTACCACCCGATAACATCGACAATATAAGTGATACGGAGTTAGATGACAATTTACAAGTGTTGAACGACGACCAAAATCTACCTCACGAGATTGCTGAGACTTACGAAATAAAACGTTTCTTTAGTAGATGCAATGAAGATATACTATCTGCTAAGAGAATGATGATTTGCCAGTGACCTCCTGTAAGATTGGTAAGAAGAGACGTAAAACTGATAAGGGAATGAAAGCAAAATGGTCCCGAAAGCATAATTACAAGTTTGAACAATAAATACATGGGGTGTGGACCTTTTCGATAACGCCATATACAATTATCGCATTCGATCCACTTTCTATGAATTTTATGTGATCACAGAATTTTGTCGTTTTGCCAGTAGGACGCTTAGTTTAGCCATAAAATTATTTTTTATTTTATTATATAAAATCAAATTGTTTTTAATAAAAAATCCATTTTTATGAATTTTCTTAGTGATTACACATTTTTGTCCTTTTGCCTGTAGGACGCCTAGTTTAGTCAGAAAATGAGTTTCTAGTTATTCATATAAATATCAAATTTGTTAATTAAAAAATCCATTTTTTTAAATTATCACAGATTTTTGTCCTTTTGCCTGTATGACGCTTAGTTTAGGTAGAAAATTAGTTTTTAGTTCACAGATGTTTGCCCTTTTGTCTGTAGGACGCTTATTCTAGACAGAAAATGAGTTATTAGGTTTTCATATAAAACTTTTTCAACTTTTTCCAGACGCTTATTCTAGACAGAAAATGAGTTTTTAGTTTTTCATATAAAAAATCGAATGTTTTAATAAAAAATCAATTTTTATGAATTTTATAAATGATCACAGATTTTTGTCCTTTTGGCTGTAGGACGCTTAGTTTAGCTAGAAAATAAGTTTTTTTTTTCATATATAAAATCGAATTTTTTAATAAAAAATCCATTTTTATGAATTTTATTAGTGATCACAAATTTTTCTCCTTTTGCCTGTAGGACGCTTAGTTTAGTTAGAAAATGAGTTTTTAGTTTTTTATATAAAAAATCAATTCTTTATATAAAAAATCTATTCCTATGTATTTTACAAGCGATCACAGATTTTTGGCCTTTTGCCTCTAGAACGCTTATTTTAGCCAGAAAATAAGTTTTTAGTTTTTTATTACAAATCAACTTTTTAATAAAAACACCATTTTTATGAATTTTACAAATGATCACAGATTTTTGTCCTTTTGCCTGTAGTTTTTTTGAGTTTTTAGTTTTTTATATAAAAAATCAATTTTTTATATAAAAAATCCATTCTTATGTATTTTACAACCGATCACAGATTTTTGTCCTTTTGCCTGTAGGGCGCTTATTTTAGCCAGAAAATGAGTTTTTAATTTTTTATATTTAAATCAACTTTTTAATAAAAACTCCATTTTTATGAATTTTACAAATGATCACAAGTTTTTGTCCTTTTGCCTATAGGACGCTTAGTTTAGCCTGAAAATGAGTTTTTAGTTTTTTTATACAAATCAACTTTTTAATAAGAACTGCATTTTTATGAATTTTAAAAATGATTACAAGTTTTTGTCCTTTTGCCTGTAGGGCGCTTATTTTAGCCAGAAAATGAGTTTTTAATTTTTTATATTTAAATCAACTTTTTAATAAAAAATCCATTTTTATGAATTTTAAAAATGATTACAGATTTTTGTCCTTTTGCCTGTAGGACTCTTAGTTTAGCTAGAAAATGAGTTTTTAGTTTTTCATATATAAATTCGAATTTTTTATAAAAAAATTAATTTTAATGAATTTTATTAGCGATCACAGATTTTTGTCCTTTTGCCTGTAGGACGCTTAGTTTAGCCAGAAAATGAGTTTTTAGTTTTTTATATGCAAATCAACTTTTTAACCCATTAAGGACGGCTCATAGACGGCTCGTACGATTTTGAAGAAACTTTCAGAGTTTTACCTGGAGGCTCATAGAAGTTGCTTGGTGTAAAAAAAAATGTTTCCTTCCCCCCCATTCTTGAGATAGGACATGGGTATTTAAATACCCATCCGTCTTTAACGTTGAACTCTGTAGCTTAGTAGTTTCTTTTTAAAAAGAGGATTCCCAGTTTGTTTCTTGTTGAATTTTTACATGTAGTTTATTTTAGTAAAGCAAAGTGAACAGGTGAAATCAAGTGAGTTTTTTTATAATAACACAAGTGCATAAAAACATAATTTATACGAAAAAAATAAAAATAACCGATATAAAAATGAACCTTCGTCAGAAAATTCGTACTACTGCCGAATTACAAGAAATTCTCGATAGCTGGTCCAATGAGGAAGATGATTTTGAAAGAGAATCAGATACAACTGATGTTGTTGTATTACCACCCGATAACATCGACAATATAAGTGATACGGAGTTAGATGACAATTTACAAGTGTTGAACGACGACCAAAATCTACCTCACGAGATTGCTGAGACTTACGAAATAAAACGTTTCTTTAGTAGATGCAATGAAGATATACTATCTGCTAAGAGAATGATGATTTGCCAGTGACCTCCTGTAAGATTGGTAAGAAGAGACGTATAACTGATAAGGGAATGAAAGCAAAATGGTCCCGAAAGCATAATTACAAGTTTGAACAATAAATACATGGGGTGTGGACCTTTTCGATAACGCCATATACAATTATCGCATTCGAGTTCGGTGGAAAAAGTGGTATTGCCCATTAGTTACAAACGCTTTCGAAGCTGCTATGCCTTTGTCGCAAATATGAAAAACCCCAAATGTCTCAATTTGATTTTAGTATAAGTATGCGAGATGATAATGAAAAGTTTCATCGGCAAAATATGATTATGATTTAATCGAAAAACTCCCAGCACGTCGTCAGTGCCAGCAGTGCGGTGGCAATACAGAGTACGGATGTTTGAAGTGCCCGGCGAATTTGCACCCAGCACTATGCTTCTTGGATTACCATAGAAGTGTCCCACCAGATAAATCTAAAATTGCAAAGTCTAAATAACCTCTAATTTTTTGTAAATATATTTAAAAAATACAAATTCGCCTTTTATTTATGCCAAAGAGAATTATTTCAATATAGAGAAAATTGTTAAATTTAGAACTCATTTTGGTCAGTTGGGTATTTAAATACCCATTTTCATTTTTTATCGTGTGACGGCCATGTGAGTTGACATATCGCTTTTATTTTTTCACATTAAAAATGCGACACCTAAGGCTATTTAGAATGTACAGGCATTTTTCTCATTATCCTTAATTTGAGAAACCTTTTTCTGCTCATTTTTTGACAAACAAAAAAACGCAATTTTTTTTTTAGGTTGAGAACCTAAAGGTAAAAATTAAAAAAAAAATTTTTAATATTTCCCACATTAATGGATCTCTAGTATTAAACAAAAAAGCAACTTGTAGTCATTATCACTTATCAGGCCAATGCAGGAATTTTTTTACTACTTTAACTTTTTTGGGTATTTAAATACCCAGTGGACTAAAATGGGTTAATAAAAACTCCATCTTTATGAATTTTACAAATGATCACAGATTTTTTTCCTTTTGCCTGTAGGACGATTAGTTTAGCCAGAAAATGAGTTTTTAGTTTTTTTTTTATACAAATCAACTTTTTAATAAAACTTTTGTTTTGTAAAAATTGCATTTTTTATTAAAAAAAATGCATTTTTATGAATTTTATTAGTGATCACGGATTTTTGTCCTTTTTCCTGTAATACGATTGGTTTAGCTAGAAAATGAGTTTTTAGTTTTTCATTTATAAAATAGAATTTTTATAAAGAATCCATTTTTATGAATTTTATTAGTGATAACAGATTTTTGTCGTTTTGCCAGTAGGACGCTTATTTTAGCCGGAAAAAAAGTTATTAGTTTTTCATAAAAGAAATCAATGTTTTAGTAAAAAATCCATTTTTATAAATTTTATTAGTGATCACAGATTTTTGTCCTTTTTCCTGTATTACGATTGGTTTAGCTAGAAAATGAGTTTTTAGTTTTTCATTTATAAAATAGAATTTTTATAAAGAATCCATTTTTATGAATTTTATTAGTGATAACAGATTTTTGTCGTTTTGCCAGTAGGACGCTTATTTTAGCCGGAAAAAAAGTTATTAGTTTTTCATAAAAGAAATCAATGTTTTAGTAAAAAATCCATTTTTATAAATTTTATTAGTGAACACAGATTTTTGTCCTTTTGCCTGCAGGACGCTTAGTTTAGCCAGAAAAAGAGGTTTTAGTTTTTCATATAAAAAATCGAATGTTTTTAATAAAAAAAATCCATTCTCATGTATTTTGCAAGCGATCACAAATGTTGGTCCTTTTGTCTATAGGACGCTTAGTTTAGCTAGAAAATGAGTTTTTAGTGTTCGAATTTTTTAATAAAAAAAATCCATTTTTATGAATTTTATTAGTGATCGCAGATTTTTGTCCGTTTGCCAGAAAATCAGATTTAGGTTTTCATAAAAAAATCGAAATTTACAAATGATTGCACAATTTTGTCGTTTTGCCTGTAGGACGCCTAGTTTAGTCAGAAGATGAGTTTTTAGTTTTCGAATTTTTTAATAAAAAAATCCATTTTTATGAATTTTATTAGTGATCGCAGATTTTTGTCCATTTGCCAGAAAATCAGATTTAGGTTTTCATAAAAAAATCGAATTTTTTAATAAAAAAAAATACATTTTTATGAATTTTATTAGTGATCGCAGATTTTTGTCTTTTGCCTGTAGGACGCTCAGTTTAGCCAGAAAATGATTTTTTAGTTTATCATATAAAATCAATTTGTTTTTAATAAAAAATCCATTTTTATGAATTTTCTTAGTGATTACACATTTTTGTCCTTTTGCCTGTAGGACGCCTAGTTTAGTCAGAAAATGAGTTTTTAGTTATTCATATAAAATATCGAATTTTTTAAAAAAAAAAATCCATTTTTATGAATTTTATTAGTGATCGCAGATTTTCTGCCAGCAAATCAGATCTAGGTTTTCATAAAAAAATTAGTGATCACAGAATTTTGTCGTTTTGCCAGTAGGATGCTTAGTTTAGCCAGAAAATGATTTTTTAGTTTTAAAAAATCGAATTTTTTAATAAAATATCAATTTTTATGAAGTTTTTTTAGTGATCTCAGATTTTTGTCATTTTGCCTGTAGGGTGCTTTTGTAGCTAGAAAATGAGTTTTTAGTTTTTCATATAAAAAATCAATTTTTTTAATAAAAAATCCATTCTTATGTATTTTACAAGCGATCACAGATTTTGGTCCTTTTGTCTGTAGGACGCTTAGTTTTGTTTTTAGTTTTTTATATAAAAAATCGAATTTTACAAATGATCACAGATTTGTGTCATTTTGCCTGTAGGGCGCTTAGTTTAGCCAAAAAATGATTTTTTGGTTTTAAAAAATCTAATTTTTTTAAAAAAAATATCAATTTTTAAGAATTTTATAAGTGATTACAGATTTTTGTCCTTTTGCCTGTAGGACGCTTAGTTTAGTCAGAAAATGAATTTTTAGTTTTTCATATAAAATATCGAATTTTTTAATTAAAAAATCCATTTTTTTAAATGATCACAGATTTTTGTCCTTTTGCCTGTATGACGCTTAGTTTAGCTAGAAAATTAGTTTTTAGTTCACAGATGTTTGTCCTTTTGCCTGTAGGACGATTAGTTTAGCCAGAAAATGAGTTTTTAGTTTTTTTTATATAAATCAACTTTTTAATAAAACTTTTGTTTTTACGGGTTAGAGGGTAATGGCAATATCAATTCTGTACCTTGCGCGGGAACCAAGTAAATAAAACAGTTTTTTTTTTCAACAAACGTTATAAAACTTTATTTATTCACTTTTTATGAATTCTTATTAGGATTTAGGTTAGGTTTTTAAATTAAATTAGGAATTTTGATGGTAAGTATTCAATGGTAAGTATTAGTATAATTAAGGTAAGTATATTTTTATAGGTTTTAATGAAGGCTCAAAAGGGTAAGTATAGGATACAATTCACTTTTTAACCGACTTCAAAAAAAGAAGAAGGTTATCAATTCGTCTGAATGTTGGTTTTTTTATTTTTGTGCCCGCAGAATAATAAGCCCTTTTATAATTTTAAAAAACTGCTTATTACTATAGCTGCCAATAACAGAAATTAATAAAAAATTAAACTTAAAAATTAAAGGGTGTCCCCATATGTGACGTCAATTTAAATACATGAACCATTTGAACCATTGTATACAATCACTTGAAAATTGGACAGAATGTCCAATATTTATAATCAGAAATTAAATATTTATAATTAGAAGTTAAAGGGTGTCCCAATAGTTGATGTAATTTGACGTATATTGTAAAACTTTTGAACCGTAACAGAGAGACGGTTGAAATTTACAAAGAACCTGTCTATCTAAGTCCTTTATAACATCAAGTATATAATTTAAATTTGGAAACTAAAGGGTGTCCCCATAATTGATAAAATTTTACCGATCTAGCCCTATCTTTTGAACCGTTATAGACAAACACTTGAAAATTAGACAGAATCTCTACTACTATGTCCCGTATAATAACATTTTTAAATATTTAAAATTTTAAAGGGTGTCTCAATAATTGATGTAAATTGATGCATATGGCCAAACTTTTGAACCGTTTTAGACGGACATTTGAAATTTACAAAGAATCTGTCCTTTAAAATAATTGTTTAATTTAAAATTGTACATTAATGGGTGTCCCCTAGGACACCCTTTAGGTTCCAAGGATATGGCTATATGGCCATATCTTTGGAACCTTTACTTTTTATTACTGTGTCAGTAATAATAAGTGTAAAAAAATAAAGGATGTTCTCATATCTGACGTAATTTTTCGTATATGGCTTTATCTGCTTAACCGTTATGGATAGACATTTGAATGTACAGAACGTATATTACTATGTCCGTTAGAGCAACAAGTATAAAAGTATTTGATTTGAATACTATTTCTTACAGATTACTTCCTTTTAAATTTTTAGTTTAGAATTGATGCACATATATTTGTTTTGTAGTCGGTTTTTTTGCAAGAATTATTGTTATTAGCTTCAATTTAAGAAAAACACAATCGGGTTAGTATACATAGGAAGGTAAAACGACCGAATCTTCAATTTAAGAAAAACACAATCGGGTAAGTATACATAGGAAGGTAAAACGATTGAATCTTCAATTTAAAAAAAAACACAATCGGCCGAATCTAATCTTTAGATTTAAGTTTAGGTAAGTATGTATATATAATAAAACAAGAATTAATTTTAATTTAAGGTTTATCTTTAACAATTATTTATATTATTTTCTTTTCTTTCCTTTCCTTTTTATGTTGTTTATCTTTTATTTGGTAATACACGGGTTTGATTTTGATCTTGCTCGGTTGAATAACTTTTTTATAATAATTACTGTAGTAGCAAGAGAATCGGTGATGACGTTTTAGTAAACCAGGGTGGGCGCATCTATTTGTTCAATATTGTTCACTAAGGTGAACAACTGCATTTTTATGAATTTTACAAATGATCACAGATTTTTGTCCTTTTACATGTAGGACGCTTAGTTTAGCCAGAAAATGAGTTTTTAGTTTTTTTATATACAAATCAACTTTTTAATAAAACTCCATTTTTATGAATTTTACAAATGATCACAGATTTTTGTCCGTTTGCCTGTAGGACGGAGTTTTTAGTTTTTTTTATACAAATCAACTTTTTAATAAAAACTGCATTTTTATGAATGATCACAGATTTTTGTCCTTTTGCCTGTAGGACGCTTAGTTTAGATAGAAAATGAGTTTTTAGTTTTTCATATATAAAATCGAATTTTTTAATATAAACTCCTTTTTTATAAATTTTATTAGTGATCACAGGTTTTTGTCCTTTTGCCTGTAGGACGCTTAGTTTAGCCAGAAAATGAGTTTTTAGTTTTTTTTATACTAATCAACTTTTTAATAAAAACTCCATTTTTATGAATGGATCACAGATTTTTGACTTTTGCCGGGCGCTTAGTTTAGACAGAAAATGAGTTATTAGTTTGTCATATAAAAAATCGAATTTTTTAATAAAAAGTCCATTTTTATGAATTTTATATGTGATTACAGTTTTTGTCCTTTTGGCTGTAGGACGCTTAGTTTAGCTAGGAAATGAGATTTTAGTTTTTCATATATGAATCCATTTATGAATTAGTGAGCGCAGATTTTTGTCCTTTTGCCTGTAGAACGCTTAGTTTAGTCAGAAAATGAGTTTTTAGTTTTCATATAAAATATCACTAATAAAATTCCTAAAAATGGATTTTTTATTAAAAATTCGATTCGATAAAAACTGATGTGACAAAAACATTGGGATTAACGTGGGATCCAAGCAGAGACAAGTTTCTCTTTTCATTTATACCATCTTTCTTCAAAGCAAGTTACAAAAATAATGGTTCTTTCAACTATTGCTATATGCTATGATCCGCTTGGACTTATAGGACCGGTTGTCGTGAAGGCTAAGATTTTTCTTCAGCATTTATGGAAAGACAAGGTTGATCGGGATGACAATCTGCCCCAGCGCCTCAACTCTGCGTGGTTTAATTTATGTTCGGAATTTTTAGACATAGAAAAATTTAGATTTCCAAGAAGGGTATTATTACCTGGTGGCCAACATGAAATTCATGCATTTTGTGACGCTAGTCTTTCAGCTTATGGCGTCTGTGTTTATATACGAAGTGAGTGCAATGGTGTTGTTAATTCTAATATTCTTTGTTCTAAATCTCGCGTAGCTCCCACTAAAGTTCTTACTGTTCCCAAACTGGAATTATCAGCTGCGCTTTTACTTTCGGAACTTATGTTTTCAATTTGGAAAATGCATATTTTCAATGGCAATATTTATTGTTGGTCGGACTCAACAATTGCCCTTTCGTGGATTAAAGAAGAGTCATCAAATTTTCAAGTATTTGTTTCAAATAGAATAAGCCGTATTCAGTCGCTAACATCAACAATGAAATGGCTTTATGTGCCGACAGCTATGAACTCAGCTGACATTTTATCTAGAGGTGCAACACCAAAAGAATTGTCTGTATCAAACTTCATTCAGTCTTTAGTTGTTGAATTAAACAGACGTGCGTTCGCTTGCTTAAAATAAAAATCAATCTCGTGTGTGTGATTTGTGCTTTAAAAATAAGTGAGAGTGCATTAGTGCGTTTTTGAATAAACAATTTTTGAGACTCCGCTGATTGAAGGTCAAACTCCGGCAGTAAGATCGAACTCCGGCCAGTGTTTTTGTGAGTTGCCATAGCCCGGCATATACTTTAAAGTATTGCCGTATTGAATATTTTATTTGAAATTTGAATTAACGACTTTTTGGTGCGGGTCGGTATTGCAGTTCACTATGAAATGCATTACCATTGTCGAGTCGGGTCGATACGGCAGTGCTTCCGGCTGAGACACATCCACTTCCGGTTCGTGTCCTTGCTAAGTGGGGTTTATATATGCGCTAAGTGGGACTAATTTTATTGGTGCGTGACTTTGCTTTTTTTTTTTTTGCTAAATTGACCTCCTCAATTTTGCTTTTTTGGTACTGATTGTAATAAAATTTGCTGACGACAGGCGATTCCTCTGGTTATTGATTTGAAGTACTGTATAGATTTGGTGTTTGTAAGGTAGGTGGAATTTTATATTCTTACCGTGTTTTCTTTGGTCGGGATGAGCGACATGCCCTCGGGCAAACGCAAGGGGCCGAAAGCGAAGGGTGATGTTTCTGACCCAACGACGGATGAGCGCAGTGGCGGAAGAAAAGTAAGGCATACAGAAAGCGATATGTCGAGCACCGAAGACGCTGTTACTGTGGATGTTGCAGAGGGGAAAGGCAAGCGGTTTAAGCCTGGCTCGCCTATGGCGAAACGAGTTGCTGCCATGACTGCTGCTGCGGCTGCTGCTGCTGTTGCCAATCCTGATGCTGGTGCCGCTGTTAGACCGCCTGTCGCGATTGGTGCTGTTGGTGACTCTATGATGGAGATTGGTGAGACGTCGGGTGCGGCTTCTAGATCTGAGAGGAAGGCTAGGCCTAGGAGGAAGGCGGTCGCTGCTGTTGATGTCGACCATGTTGGCGCCATGAAGCAGGTGACGGACAGTCTCACTGAGGTGATTTTGTCAGATGATGTGCCGGTTACCTTTGCGAAGAGGGTGTTGGAGCATTCCAGCAAGTATGAGGCAATGCTCATGAAACTGGTGGCTGAGAATGAGCGCTTGAAGGGGAAGTTGGAGGTCTACGAGGCTGGAGGAGGTGGTGCGTCGGCTGCTATGATGCGGCCTCCGGCTATTCCGGATGGTACATCAAGGTGTGCTGGTGTTGGTGCTGCTAGGTCCACGGTTCAGGCTGCTGATGCTGCTGTGGTGAAACCCGTCGAGACGTGGGGAGGATGGTGGCGCTATTATACGCACGCCATCGGTTTCTGAGCGCCGGAAGATAGCGGAGAACACGAAGTTCGCTGAGGTGGAGTTGAAGGTGGCGGTCAACGATAAGCTCGGGCCAAAGATCGTGGTGCAGAAAGTGCATTCAGAAATTACCCCCGATGAATTTATGGCGGAATTGTATGATATGAACTTGAAGGAGATGCTGTCCCCTGCGGCTTTCAGGAAGAGCGTAACGCTAGCCAGTGCACCTTGGAAGGGCACTGAGAAAGGTTTCCTGAACGTCACGCTGGAGTGCACGCCGAGGGTAATGGAGTACCTAAGATCCACCGGGGTGTATATAAAGTGGTTCCTGTTCGTAATACGTGTGCTGGATGCGGTGCCATCGTGTTTCCGATGCTTCGGCTTTGACCACCGGGTACGTGAATGCAGGATGGTATGTCGCAGGTGTGGAGCAGCGGGTCATTGGAGCACTCAGTGCCCTAATGAGATGAGGTGCCGCAACTGCGCGTTCAAGGGGTTGGCAGTTGGATCACGCCATGCTTTCGTTAGCATGTCCAATTTACGCGTCAATGGTTGCTAGGGCGAATTCCAGGCATTAAAATGGAGGGGACCACGTTTATCCAGCTTAACTGTCAGAGGGCCTATGCGGTGATGTGTGAGCTTGGTCAGGCAATGCGGCATCTTGGTTATCCGTTTGCCTTATTGCAGGAGCCATATGTATAGAATGGTTGCGTCAGAGGATTGCCGGGGGGAATGCGGGTTTTTACGAAAGTTGGGGGGAGCTTCGCGATATTTATGGATAGTAATGACTATGACGTGACGGTAGTTTGTCGTAGCCAATGGGGCATCTACATTTCTGTGGAATCTTCGGGAGGAATTGGGAGGATACTGTTGGCTAGTATCTATTGTAGACATGGTGAAGCATTAGAGCCTTACTTAGAGTACATGGATATGGTGCTACTCCTTGCTAATAGCATTCCTGTTATCCTTAGCTTAGACGCAAACACAGCATCTCCTATGTGGTTCAGTAAGATGGGCAGAAATAATACTTCTGCACATCGGAACTACTTACGAGGTGAGATGCTTAGCGAATGGCTGGTCTCAAAGTGCGTCATGGTTATAAATGATCCGAGTGACCTGTACACCTATGATGGTCCAAGTGGAGCCAGTGACATAGACGTGACGGCCGTAAATGGGGTGGCAATGACTGCTTTCAACTTTAGGTGGAGAATTGTTGACATTTGGGGCGTGAGCGATCATAACCTCATTGAGATTAAGATAACTCACCAAAGACGTACGCGGTGGCGAATGCACAATGTGGACTGGGACGAGTACTCGAACAGAATTATGGCGGCTGCAATAAGACAGCCATTAGATGACTTTAGGGCACTAACGGTCAGCATAATAGATCTGTGGATGTGTATGGTTAATAATACACTGCTTGGTCGACGTCGTGTGACGAGGCCAAGTAAAGTGCGGTGGTGGACTCGTGAGTTAGATACGATGCGGAGGAATGTCAGGCGTCTCAGGGTTCGTTTCCAGAGAGCCCGGCGTTCCAATGCTGAAGATCTGGCTCGGCGTAAAGCTGTCTATTTAGCTGGCCTTAGGACGTACAAGGACTTAATTGTTAAGGTTAAAGAGGACGAATGGAGGAGTTTTGTACAAGACAATAGGGACGACCCCTGGGGTAAGGTTTACCGTATCTGCAGGGGTAAGAATAGTCAGGTTGACCTGCCAGGTTGACAATGTTAGTTTGCCATCATGGAGGGAATGTGCCGATACACTTTTGGGGGTTTTCTTTCCAGAGGTGGAGGTGGTTAGTGATTCTCCTCTCAGTAGGGAGGTAGCTGCCTCTCCGTACTTAGAAAAATCGGAAGTTTCGGGCTGTATCTGCCGTGTTAGATGTAGGAAATCGCCGGATATTGATGGTATGACTGGAGAGATGTGTAAGAGTATCTGGAAGGCCATACCGGAATACCTGGAGACTCTCTTTGGGAAGTGTCTTAGCGAGGGCTGTTTCCCTGGGGTTTGGAAGCAGGCACGTGTGGTTGTTCTCTTGAAGTCTCCTGAGAGAGTAAGGAGTGATCCGCGCTCTTATCGGGGTATCAGTCTCCTCCCCGTACTTGCAAAAGTATTGGAGAGGATAATGGTGTCAAGACTGAAGGAGTGCACTACCGTGGATGTTTCCGAGTACCAGTACGGCTTCAGGGATGAAAAATCCGTTGAGGATGCGTGGCTGCATGTTAGGCGTTGTGTTAGCGATTCGACTGCCAAATACGTACTTGGTGTTTTCGTTGATTTTAAGGGTGCGTTTGACTACCTCACATGGCACAGTGTTCATGACAGGCTCCGTGAGGTTGGCTGCCATGAGCTCGCTTTGTGGAGGAGTTACTTCAGTGGTAGAAAGGCTTGTATAATAGGTGCCAGCGACACAGTTTGGACGTTGTTCGAGGGTGTCCGCAGGGATTGATCTGTGGCCCATTTATATGGAACCTCATGATGGATCCCCTGTTGCGGCGGCTCGACGGTGCCTGTAAGGTGTGCGCTTATGCGGATAACATTCTCCTCATGATTGAAGGACAGTCTCGTGCTGATCTGGACAGAGTGGGAAGAATGGTCATGCGTGAAGTAAATGAAAGGAGCAACCGTGTTGGTGTCGATGTGGCGTATGACAAAACCGTGGCAATGTTGCTGAAAGGCAAATTGTCGCGGAGTCATCCTCCATGCATTCGATCTGGCGGCATTAGTCTTAGATACGTGACTTTTTAATTCATCCTACTTATTTTTTTTTTTTTTTTCATAATTTATTTATTGTATCTTCAATAATTTTTGAACTAACAATAATTACTCGTATCTTAAGTCTAAAATAAAATATTCTTTTTAAGTCCAGCCAGTGCTAGACAAAAATAATGTTTGTTTCACGGATTTCGAAATCATTTACGGGTCATCCCTCTAATGTACGGCCAAGAAAAGCAGTATCTCTTCTTTTTAGTCGAATGTAACCAGGTTCATTCAGCATGTTACGCGCCAAAGGGTTTGGATGAGATTCAAGCCTCTTTAGATATGTGACTGCATGTTCCGCTATTTCTGATTTAACTGATGGCATGTTTAGGTCTTTGTGGATGTTCGAATTTTTTATATACCAGGGAGCAGATGTAATAATACGTAAAACCTTATTTTGGCGCCTTTGAATTTTTTCTACATTGCTAGCTGAGGCAGTGCCCCATAACTGAATCCCATAACACCAAATTGGTTTGAGGACCGACTTGTACAGTAGAAGTTTACAATCTAAGCTCAGGGTGGAGTTTCTGCCAATAAGCCAATTTAGTTGTACTGCTTTTAGTTTCATTTGTGTTAACTTGAAGTCAATGTGGCTTTTCCAAGTAAGGCGACGGTCAATATGTATACCCAGGTATTTAACGTCTGAAAGCTGTGGTATCATTTGGTTATTTATGCGAATAGGAGGGCATGAGTCCCTGCGCAGTGTGAAAGTTATGTGAGTGCATTTTTGTTCATTCACTTTTATTCTCCATTTTTCTAGCCATTTTTCCAAATTGAGTATGTGGTCTTTTAAAAGTTGTGATGCTTCTTGGGCACTTTCATGAATACTTAAAAAAGCTGTGTCATCTGCAAAAGTTGATGTGTGGACTAGGGTGCTAATTGGCATATCCGATGTGTACAGAAAATATAAAATTGGTCCCAAAATACTACCTTGGGGAACTCCGGCTTCAATGAGCTGTGGCGAGCTTAAAAAGTCACCTTCTTTTAATAAAAACTTGCGATTCGTTAAATAATCTTTTAAGAGCTTATACAAGTTTTCGGGCAAGTTCAGCTTTAGCTTAAATATTAGGCCTTCGTGCCAAACCTTATCAAATGCTTGAGAAACGTCGATAAAGAGCGCAGAACAGTATTTTTTTTCTTCAAAGGTCGTTTTAATTACATTTACTAATCTGTGTGTTTGTTGGATCGTACTATGTTGTTTTCTGAAGCCGAATTGATGGTTCGGAATGCATCCTTTCTCGCTAAGAATTGGATTCAGCTTAGTTATTAATACTCTCTCAAATAACTTTGACACGTTTGTTAAAAGGCTTATAGGTCTGTATGATTCTACTTTTGTGTGGTCTTTTCCTGGTTTAGGAATTATTGTTATCAAAGAGACCTTCCACTCTGTGGGAAAGTACTCAAGACGTAAGATGGCATTAAAAACAAACAGAATAATTCTGCGACCTATACGGGGCAACTCAACTAACATCTTATTACTTGTTTTATCAACGCCAGGGGCTTTTTTGGTGTTTAAATCTGCCATTGCCCTTTCAATATCGCGAAATTCAAATCTTAGGGGTACTACGGCACTAGTCTCTACTGATGGTAACTCAGCTATATCAGTACATACATTTGGGGTGACAACCTTCTTCAAATGTCCAACAAACAAATCGCCTTTTTCGGTATCATTCCCTGCCCAGTCTCCACAAGAAGTTCGCAAGGGAGGCTTACGTACGACCGGTCTTTTAAGGTTCCTACATGCACGCCATAATGAATAATCTGATTGAGCAGTTGCATCGAGGTCTTCCAAGTAATTTTTCAGAGATGCTACTCTTCGAGATTCTAGCAGCTGTCTTAGTCGTTTCGTGCAATCTTTAAGTCTAGATTTAAGTTGAGGAGATCTGTGTGCTTGCCACTCTCTTCTAATTTTTCTTTTTTCAGCCAAGAGCCGCTCGACGTCTACAAAGTAAATTTGATTGTATCTAGGTGGTTGTCTGGTTTCTGTCGCATGTTGGGCAGCTGATTTAAGATTTTGATCAAAATAAATTAGACTCTGGTCCACATCTTCTGGTGTTCTTAGCGGTATGTTTTCCGAACAATGAGTACTGAGATACTTTCTATATTTCAACCAATTAATGCTTGTGCAAGTTGTTGGCGACACGATATTTTGCTGATTCCATATATAGACAATAGTGGGTGAATGATCTGAGGATAATTCGAGTGACGCTTCAACCTTAATCATTTCTCTCGAAATACCTTTAGTCACGCCAAAATCAATAACATCAGGTATTTTTTGTCGATCAGTAGGCCAATAGGTGGGTTGTCCACTTGATATCACATTCAGACGCATTTTGGAAATTGTGTCAAACAAAATACGACCTTTTGGAGTTATTAGGCGTGATCCCCAAAACGTATGTTTAGCGTTGTAGTCGCCTGATGCTATGAAACAGGGACCTAGTGATTTGAAAAAGTTGATATATTGACTCTCTGATATTTGAAATCTAGGAGGTGAATAAATCGAAGAAATAACAAAGTTTTGATGATATTCTTCAATACAGATGTTTGTTGCCTGAAGGTAGTCCTCACAAAAATCACACAGTAAATGATGTTTAATTCGAGCCCTTATTAGTATTGCTGAACCACCACATGCTCTGCCACGGGGGTCTTTAGTGTCATATAATATATAGCCATTGGTTTTAAAAAAGCTATTTGTTGTTAAATGAGTCTCTGAAACCATCATGACATCAATTTCTTGGTTCTTCAAGAAGTACTCGAGTTCATTTTTGTGTTGGCGTAAGCCGTTTGCGTTCCAGAAACATATTTTAAAACAGTTCATGGTTTGTTAAGTAACGCCTGCAACATAGTAGATTGCATGCGTACCATTTCTTGCATCATGCTGCTCAAAGAGTTCATAAAACTGTTTATCGACTGCACTAATGTCTCGATGCTTGCTTCGAGACGATTGAAATTACCAGATGGTGTTTGTTCTTTAGGATGCGATTGCAAATTAGGAGTAGAATTAGTTGCCGGTGCCGCTTTATGTACTGCAGTATGATTGGTTTTTACCATATCTGCGTATGAAACATGTTGTGTTGTTGGTTGGGCTAACTGAGGATAATGAGCATTTGCTCGATATTGTGGGTGCTTAGCAGGAGTATTTGATTTTTGAGTGGTTTTCCTTACCATGGAAAAAACTGGACAGCTTTTGTAGTTAGCAGTGTGGTTTCCACCGCAATTGCTGCATTTTTTAACTTTCGAGTCATCCCTTGCTTTGTCGCATTGGGCGGAACAATGTAGCTCGCCACATACAACGCAAACCGGAGGCAACTTACAGTAAGCCCTGGTATGACCATATTCTTGACAATTTAGACACTGGACAGGTCCTGGACGCTTATGCGGCTCCTCTACAGTTATTTTACGGTGTAACAGGTATTTCAGATTGTAAATGGGGTGCGTTTCGTTTTTCTTCAATCTAATATCTCCAGGTTCCAGTTCAACGCGAAATAGTGGTTGGGGGACACGTTCCCGATTACGGAGATTATCTACACTTTTTATTTTAAAACCCGCTTTTTGGAGTCCGGCTCTTATTTCAGCTGGATCAACGTATGAATCCTTTAATGACTACCTGTAGACCTTTACTACTCTTCAGCTGATAGGTATAAAAGTTCTTTTTGCAGTTTTCGAACTCGTTTACTGCTTTACGATAACTGCTTTCATCAATAAATTGAATTTTTGTCTCATCAATGTTACCACGCTTGATGGGAATTACATAAAATGAGTTCTCGCCAATAATTGTAATTAACTTTTTTATTAAGTCGTTCGAATTTTTCTCCCTTAAATAAACTGGAGGTGGTTTGAACGACTTAATTGCCGTTTTATGTTCACTTGTTTCACTATCTAAGATAGCAAAACGATTATGGGAATTTATTCCATTAGAGCCCTTGTCTTTATGTACCTTAGACATTGGTGCATGCTGCGAAGATTTAGGGCTTCGACCTCTTTTTAATACCGTAATGTATCTGTCCATTCCCACTTGCGTCTTGGGTTTAACACTATCCATATTACTGTTGGTAACACTGTGTTCAGAAGGCGACTTGTTTGTAGTTATATTATTGTCATCGATTTGCAAAAGCGACGAACAAAATTGAGCACGTATAACAGGCGTAGAATTTACACACAAATTATTTTCAGTTTTTTTGTCTTTATTTAATATAATATTGTCTACATTTTTTTTGCTTAAATTAAAGAGGCTCATTAGCCCTTATTGTTTTTGTTTTATTTTTAAAGTAGCAATTCAATATGCCGTTGTAAAAAATAAAGAGAAAGAAAGAAAAAAAAATTACAGACAACTTTGTTGTTGTATTAAAACAGGTTTGTTTTTGTTTAAAATTATTCACACAATGTATGTTTTGTTTTTTGTTAATGCGAGCTAAAAAAAAATCGCGTCCGCACTTATCAACGCCAAAAACAGAACTCCTACTTATGTTAGGGAAAAGCTTTCTGCCGTTGTTGGTAAGGTCACTCGCATCCTTAGGAATGATTGGGGCCTCAGCAGGTGTGCTGTTCGTACAATATATGACAGTCTGTTCGTTGCTTGCGCAACGTCCCGGGGGCCTTTATGATACGAAACGGCTATGTCTGTTGCGGATCGTAACAAGGTACTGATTTGTCAGAGGGTCGCTATGATCGCTTGCATGCCAGTTTGTCGAACAGTCTCAACGGACGCTCTTCAGGTCCTCCTAGGTGCAGCTCCTCTTGACTTGGAGGTGATACGTCGTGCTATTGCCTCCAAGATCAGGAAAGGGCTGCCACTTCTTGGACTTGATTGGATTTCTGAGTCTAATGTGGTAGAGGGTAGTGTTAGGCAAAACAAGGCACTCCTCCTAGAGTGTCTTGTTTCTAGGTGGCGGACTAGATGGACGAACAGCGACAAGGGGCGGGTAACGTATAGATTTATACGTGACGTTAGGTTGGTCTGGAACGCCCAGACTTCAGCTTTGGCTTATTTCTGGGATTTTTACTAACGGGACAGGGTTCCTTGAATGCCTTCTTGCATAAAAGGACCTTGTCCGACTCTCCGCACTGTAGGTGTGGTGAGGGACCTGAGGACTGGGAACATGTACTGACGACATTGTAACATGCGATTTACCTTACAACGAAATGAAGTAAGTTTGTTTGCAGAAATCTACACAAAAGTTAAAGTATAGAAATCCATTAGACCTAAATACTAGAAAGGCGGCGGGAGCCATTGTTGACTAGCTTCAATCGGGTTTGGGGGGGTTCGTGCCTTTACTATTTTTAGTCCAGTTTTACATACAAATTTTTATTATAGACTCCCTATTTAAAAAACATTAATAAAACCAAATGAAATCTTAGTACTTGACCATAGTATAAAAAATTAATACCCGATACCATGGCTATAATTGAAATTACGTTAAAACAAAAAAAAAAAAATAAATGTATATAGGTACGCGTATATATTGATTAGATCGCCTTTAAGATTCCGGGTGATGTCTGGAATCTGTGCCTCTGTACCCACCCTTTCCATTATCTTGCTGGCACCAATAAACATCTTTACAAGATCCCAAAATTGTTATCAACCTAACTTCTCACACCATAAAGGAAAATATCGACAAAATCAGTAATTCATTATTATTTATTCATTTAATAGCTGAGATTTAATTTTAATTGAATTAGTTAGGCCATTATAACTACAAAATTTAATGATAACAATACATCTTTGCCGATAGTAAAAATATAAATAAATTCAAATTCTTTATGAAGGTTCAAGATATTTTAACCAAAATATATAAAATACACAAAAGTACTACATTTAAAATTTAATTCTACTCAAAATTAAAGGTGTGTAAAATATCACATCATACAATAAGTAAGAGGAACAATAATAAATTAATGAGCAACGCTAAATATGTTTTGTTTTTTTTTATACTAAGCATTATCAATATAAACATGTATCCAGAGATATATGTTATAGATGTTTATATACATTCACTTCTTTTGTTCCTTTTACTGTTGTATCGTTTTATAAATATTTTGTAATAATTTGGTAATATTTATACATACATATATGCAAGAAGAAAATTAAAAGAGAACTAATATTATTATGTTTCACCACCATTTGTATCATGTTGTCGCAGAGGCCTCTGGATCGATTGATGAATGATGTTTGACTTAATGATAGAGTTTATGAATTAAAATAAATTCTTGCATATACAAACTATGTATGTAATAAATTCTGTTATGTCTATACTATTTTTTCTCTTTCTTTTTTTTTTTTTTTTCTTAAGTATTTAAGGGTTTCCCATTGTGAAAAAACTTATGTAAATTAGTTATTAATGGGAATTTCTTATAAAGTGTACATTCATTAATTATAATTTAAAAACCAAATTTTATCTAAGGCTAAAGAACAAAATGGGAGATTATGTTACGCATAATCAAAATTTATTTTTTTTTTCAGAAAATGTTATAATATTTAAAGCTTAAAATTAAGCAGCTTAAAATATGTTTTAATTTTTGAAGCGTAGAGATTCTTAGTGGATTCTTTTAGGTTAACAAAATATGTGCTTGTTAGGTTATGTTAACGTGACATGGGACAACATTAGGACTTCGTTTCGCCCACGTGGTTGATTAGCAGACAAGGGGGTCACTCGATAATTAATATTTAAATTGAGGTTAAAAATTGTATATGCAAAATTTTAAGAACTAATGGCTGGCTATCATATAGTCAAATCTCGTTGATAGTCCTAATAAAAGGAAATAATATATGTAAGAAAGTTAGAAGCACAACCGGTTATTAAATTCTTACCAGCCATTAAATCCCAAATTTCTTGAAAAACTTTGAATCCTTGCGAAATAAGTTTTTGTTTTTCTTCAGTTTTTTCAGCGATTTTGCTTTAATAAATTTTAATTGCAAGAACTTTTTTACAATTTTTAGATATTTATTTCACTTCCTCAAGCTACTTCCTGGTTTTCCACCACGTGTACCACAAATAAAACTTTTCACAATTTTTTTACTTTTAATTATTTAATATTTTCGACTTCTAGTCCATACCACAATCCAAAATGAAATGGCCGATTGTATGAATTTTTCGCTATAGGAAATATATTCGGAAATAGTGATGCGAAAATTTTACCGCTTGAAATTTTTATTACCGATTATTCTAAGAAAGATCGTAATACTCGTTAAATTTAAGAGACAGCTAAACACGTCTTTTATTATTGATTATGCGAAATCTTTCTCATATAAATGCGTGTAATATTTAAATATTTAATATGAACATTAATATATTTATATTTATTGGTTTAACTGCGTAAAGTTTCATTGATAACTAAAACTAAATTCATTCATGTTTCAAGAATACTATGTGTTTCATGTTAGGTAATTCCAGCAACTTTTCAAAGATCTCGTAGACATGTATCTAGGCAAATATTTACAAACTCTCAAAGTATGAACGTAATTGTATTTAAATACACTCGAGAAAAAATGTATGTATATATTATTTAAAATGTTAAAAAAATATTAAGACAAAGACAGGTATTAAGATTGGTCTATTATAAAAATTAATTTTCACAACAAAATATGTTGGCCTTAAAAACAACAAAAAATAATAACAATAATCTTTAAACGATAAACGCTATTACAAAACCAAGTAATATTAACTCTTTGAAGTAACAATATTAATTGGAAAACAAGGTTAGAGTTTAATATCTTTGGCGTGAAATGTTCCTATTAACTTGCCATCCATGTCCGTCAATTTATAATAATTGCTTCCTAACTTTTCCAACACTTTGGCTTTAAGAAACATGGGAGCAAATTTAGCATTAAATCGTTTTTCAAAATTGCTCTGTGCAAAATTCCTTCTCCACACTTGCTGTCCTACTAGGTATGACTGTGGTCTAGTTCTTAAATTATAATAATGTCTATTGTGTTTATATGCGTTTTTTATGTGTTTTTGCAAATCACGTCGTATAATTTGCAGACTATCATCACTAGAAAGCTTACACGAAGGCTCGTCTAAAATTTGGAGTTTTCTTAATAAAGTATACATTGAACCATGGAGTATCATATTGAACCCAAAAAGAGCGTGGTATGGTGAAACTTTTAAAGCACTATGATTTGAGTTTCGTAATGCACAACTAATTGCTGTTAGATTTTCATCCCATTTGGTGTGGTCGTTTTTAAGATAAGCTCGTATACCTGCTATCAAAGAGCGGTTTACACTCTCCGAAGCGTTAGCTTGTGGCGAATACAATGCTGTATATATGTGAGTTATTCCCAGTGACGTGAAAAAAGCATTTAAGTCATTAGCCTTAAATTGAGAGCCATTATCACTCACAATTACCTCAGGTACACCATACGTGTTAAATATGTGTTTTTCCAAATAATCTTTTATTGCAGTAGATGTAAATTTACGCAGAGGGTGCAAACAGTGAAATTTAGTAAGATGGTCTAATACTATTAACAAGCCAATATTTCCTGATTTACTTCTGGGATATGGGCCTAATAAATCTACATACAGCCTCTGGAATGGTCGCTCTGACACAATATGTTTACCCATTTCTGGCTTCATTACAAAATTTGGGGCTTTTGTAGCCTTACAAGTTTGACATTCCCTTACAAAGTCACGAACATCTTTTGCCATTCCAGGCCAAAAGAAAAATCTTCTTAACAAATCTAAGGTTTTACCCATTCCTCCGTGAGATGCAGTTACCGAGCTGTGATGGCTTGCAATTAAATCCTTTCGAAGTTTTATCGGTATCCAAAGCTTCCAACATTTATCCTCATTATCCTCGGCGCCGTCGTAGTGCTGAGTTCTAATGTATACGAAATTATCTACTATTTTTATATCTGGGTATTTTGATTGATCCGCACCTATTTTATGACGCAAACTAACATAATCACTATCCATAAAACAAGGAGATGATAAATCGATTTTAGGAAAGTCAATATCAGGAGATTCAATCCCTTCGCTAGGAATTCGAGACAATGCATCAGGAATAATATTTTCCCGCCCTTTACGGTGACTAACTGTGAACTTGAATGCTTGCAACTTTAGAGCCCATCTTGCCAGTCTACCACTTAAGTTCGGTTGGCGCATCAACCAAACCAAGCTGGCGTGATCTGTAATCACTTCAAATTCTTGCAACTCAAGGTAGCATCTAAAACGTTGTATGTCCTCTAACGCTGCAAGACATTCGCGCTCAGTAACACTGTAGTTACGTTGTGCAGAATTTAGTTTCTTGCTCATGTATGCTATTGGCTTCTCTAGTCCCTCATCATCTAATTGGATTAAAACAGCCCCTATCCCAAAATCACTTGCGTCGCACAGGACAAAGAATTTTTTTTCAAGTCTGGATTAACGAGTACTGGTGCAGAAGTCAAAAGAGATTTTATTTTGTCAAAGGAGCTTTGTGCCTCCGATGTCCAAATAAATTTTCTTTTTGTAGAAAGAGTTTCGGTGATGGGAAAAACTATTGCTGAGAAGTTTTCTATAAACCTTCTGTACCATCCAGCGATGCCTAGGAATCCTCTAACTTGTCTCAGATTCGAGGGTGCTGGCTATTTCACAATAGCGCTTACTTTATCAGGGTCGGTTGTAATTCCACCCTCCCCAATAACGTATCCTAGATATTTTACCTGGGTTACACAAAAGCGACTTTTTGAAATGTTTAACGTAAGGTTTGCTTTTCTAAATTGTCCAGCCATGCGTAAAAATATTTCTAAATGTTCTTCAAAACTTTCTGATACTATAATGAGATCACCTAAATATCCGAAAACACAATTTTTAAGGTCAGGTGGTATTATCTGGTCCACTAGGCGACACATAGTTTGTGGGGCGTTGCATAGCCCGAAAGGCATCACAACAAACTGGTATAATGGCCTTCCCGGTACGGTAAATGCTGTTATAGCTTTGGACTCTTTTGTTAAACCGATTTGCCAGTAGGCGTCTTTAAGGTCGAGTTTGGATATGATGTTTGCTTTTGGAAGGCGAGAGAAAATCCCTTCAATGGAAGGTAAAGGATATGCGTCTTTTTTTGTAACAAAATTAACTTTTCTCGCATCTAGGCACAAACGAACTTTGTTCGGTTTTATCACGAGCCTCATCGGAGAGCTCCATGCCGACGTAGATGTTTCAATGACTCCTAATGCTAACATGCGGTCTATTTCGGTATACATTAACTTTTCCACTGCGGGGGAAACGGGGTAAAATCTTTGTTTAATTGGCTTGGCTTCACCAACATCTATTTCATGTTCTATTAAAGAAGTTTTGCCTAGTCCTTTTGTTCAAAATTGGGAAAGATTGCAATGGCGGCCTCTAATTGCTCCTTTTGCCTTTCTGACAAAGTGTAAAAAAAAAAGTATCAGACACCTTAGAAAAATCGCTACTGTTTTGAGATAGCTCAAAGGGTTGTTTACCATGAATTATTTTGTCTACAAGATCTACCGAATCTGTTATATTTGGTAATAGTTTAAACATTTTACAAAAATCTATACCTAGCAAAAATCTCTGAGAAATGGTTGGCATAATAAAAAGATTAAGAGGATGGGTTATATTCTTAAATGTAACATCAAATTGAATCCAACCAATTACTTTTTGTGCTTTGCCATCGGCTGTTTTCACTGTAGTATTGCATTTAAGAAAGTTTGGACATTTCGAAAAATTCACCTCCTAAATCGGCTCCAATGCAACTAATGCTGGCCCCAGTATCAATAAGACCATATTCTCTATATGTCAAGAAAGATACTTTGGCGTAATACCGCCCATCAACTGAGTTGTTTACGATCGCAGAAACTAAAATTTTTGAACTCCATTTTTTATATCTATAGTAATTTCGTAATCTAACTGTGGAACGCCTTGGAGTTTGTTTATAGTGCATTTCAGCTATAAAAAAATTGTTAAATATTTCGTTTCTTTTGGAATTATATATTTGCTGTCTTTTATGCAATGGTAATTTCGGATAAATTAACTTAGAATTATCCTGCTGTGAGCAAATGCTTGAACAGGTTTCACGTTTCAAAATTTTAAAAGTCTGAAAATTATTTTGAGTAGGTATATTGGAACTTGTAGGTTTTTGAGTTTTATTGTCTAACAGGTTATTTATTTTCTCAAATTCCGTGAACGAAGCAACATCTTCATCAATGGCTGCAGATGTTTCCGATGTAGTTAATTTGAGAAAGGGTCTTTGCAGTTTTTTGGCGACTTCTTGGCAAGACACTTAGGACATTGTGGTCGATACATATTCTTTTCACCACAGCCAAAACAAAAAACAGTTCTGGTTTCGAGGCAATCCTGATAAAAATGGCCTCGCTTATCACGATTCCAGCAACTAGGTGTTGTTCGATCCTTTTGGAGAGAATTTACTGATAGTTCATCTCCATCCTCGAATGTCTGCTGATCAAAGTCAATTTCCGCAATATGACGTCTTGGTTGAAATTGGGTAGTAGGTCTTACAGAAAAATTCCTTCGTACATACTCATCATTAAGGAGGTTTTCTCGCATTTGGACGAGTTTTCTGAGGTGAGAAATGGAATTTATTTGAATGTATAACAACTCATGTCTTATTTATTTATAAAAAAATTAGTTAGAATGTTATTAATTAAAATGTTAAAAAAATATTAAGACAAAGACAGGTATTAAGATTGGTCTATTATAAAAATTAATTTTAACAACAAAATATGTTGGCCTTAAAAACAACAAAAAAATAATAACAATAATCTTTAAACGATAAACGCTATTACAACATGTCCCTTGTACGATGACATTAGGGATTTAGATAGGATGGGTGTTACCCATAATGGGGAGGAATATGATTTTAGTAGGGTATTAGAGGAAGATCGGACATTTAGGTTGTTGGGTGTCTTAGCCCGTGAGGCATTTATGAGGAGACGGAGAGGACGGTAGTAGTGGAGGCAAGATTCTGCGCAATTATTCGTTTTCCATGACTGATGTCTGGGTTCGTTCTGCAGTTGTTGTCGGGTGGTTGGTTCGTGTTGGCGTGGCATGCTGTTTTGCTGCTTCCCCTAGCGCCGTCTCCCGGTCCTGTTGTCTTGTGGACCTCGCCTTTAAATGGACTATTCTTTTGATTGCTGATTTGATTTGTTTGCTGTATTATTTCCTGTTGTTGACTATGCTGTTCCTGGATATGTTTACTGCTCATCATTACGTTTTTGTTGCTGTGTTGCTGGATTCCTGGTTGCTGACTTGCTGTATATTGACATCGCTGCTGTTTACTGAATACGTTTTTGTTGCTGTGTTGCTGGATACGTAGTCGCTGACTTGTTGTATATTGACATCGCTGCTGTTTACTGAATACGTTTTTGTTGCTGTGTTGCTGGATACCTAGTCGCTGACTTGCTGTATATTGACATCGCTGCTGTTTACCGATTATGTTTTGTTGCTGTGTTGCTGGATTCCTGGTTACTGACTCGCTGATTTTTGATCTAGTTGCTGCTCACCATTATGTCGTTGTTTGCTGATTACACCCTTACCTATGGACATGATGTTGATTTTTGAGACGTCTTGATGCTGATTGTCACCAGTCCCCGAACTATTTGGAGTTCAATTGGTAGTGACCTTGGTTAAGTCTGACCTTGGTTACGAAATCTGACCGGAGTCTTTAATCTGGTACCACGGGTGTCAGGTGCCCCTGGAACTTGTTCCAGCGGCCCTTCGGGGAGCAACGTGGTGGTTGTGGTTTATACCCAAATCGCGGGGAGAGCGCTCATTTGCTCGTTGTGGAGTGGCATTACAACCAGGTCCCGTGACCCATAGATCGGTAGGAGTTTTAGATAGGCTCCGCTCCTAAGCAAGGGGAAAACCATGTCCAAATACATGGAATCGAATTGCTACTCATGTAACTTGTTGCATGGGGGCGTTGGTAGAGGCATTGTTTCCACCCGGTGTTAAGACCACCGTGAGATTAGGCCAACTATGCAGGTACTAACGTTAATCTCTATCACATCTGTAGAGTAGAAGTCTACAATCTAAGGTCAGGGTGGAGTTTCTATCAATAAGCCAAATTAGTTGTACTGCTTTTAATTTAATTTGTGTTAACTTGAAATCTAATGTGCTGTTTATGTAACCCAATTGAACAAAACGTCTAGAAAATTTGTATAGGAAAAACTCAAAAACTTGAGTGCTCTTCATACAAAATTCCTAGACGAATTGTTCAATTGGGTTACATAAACAGCACATAAGTGGCTTTTCCAAGTAAGGCGACGCACAGTCGTCAATTTCGCGAGATAGCGGTCAAAACTCTATAACTTTTGACCGGATTGGTATTTTTTTACGCAATTTGTTTTGTTCAATAGGAGGGACTTTAAGCTTCAATTTGCGTGTTCAAACGTAAAAATTGACTGATAGGAACGTAAGTAATGTGGAGTTAAAAATGCATTTTAATTTTTTGTTGAGTTTCCATGTAAAAGTTGAATATTTTGACATTTTAAATAGGTATTTTTTTTATAATTTCTTATTTTCTTCAATCGTATTTTACAACCAATACTTACTTATTATTCCTAAACTTAATTTTGGTCAGAAAATGCCAACATTTGGCCCCTGACATTTATTTAGTCTCAATATTCACAGGTGCCAAAGGTTGGTTTTTTTGGAAGAAAGCTAATTCTTGTGAGGATTAAACTGAAAAATAACACTGAAATTCCCAACAATATCAATACCATTTGGATATATTATGTACAGAACACAACATCGATAATTTTAAGTAAAGTTTTACTATTGATTTAAAGTGCACATATATTTTATTTAAATGTATTAATAAAAATTTATACTAAAATTAGAAACAAATTATAATCTTTAAACTAGTATTAATTAAACAATATTAGTAAAAATTTATCTGCTATTATGAAAAAGTCAGCAACCAGGAATCCAGCAACAAAAACATAATCCGTAAACAGCAGCGATGTCAATAAACAGCAAGTCAGCAACCAGGAATCCAGCAAAACAGCAACAAAAACGTAATGATGAGCAGCAAACATAATCAAGAACAGCAAAGTCAGCAACCAGGAATCCAGCACCAAAACATAATCCGTAAACAGCAGCGATGTCAATAAACAGCAAGTAAGCAACCAGGAATCAGCAACACAGCAACAAAAACGTAATGATGAGCAGCAAAATAATCAGGAACAGCAAGTCAGCAACAAGGAATCCAGCAACACAGCAACAAAAACATAATGATGAGCAGCATTCATAATCAGGAACAGCAAAGTCAGCAACCAGGAATCCAGCAACACAGCAACAAAAACGTAATCAGGAAACAGCAGCGATGTCAATAAACAGCAAGTCAGCATCCAGGAATCCAGCAACACAGCAACAAAAACGTAATGATGAGCAGCAAACATAATCAGGAACAGCAAGTCAGCAACCAGGAATCCAGCAACACAGCAACAAAAACATAATGATGAGCAGCAACATAATCAGGAACAGCAAAGTCAGCAGCCAGGAATCCAGCAACACAGCAACAAAACGTAATCAGTAAACAGCAGCGATGTCAATAAACAGCAAAGTCAGCAACCAGGAATCCAGCAACAAAAACATAATCCGTAAACAGCAGCGATGTCAATAAACAGCAAGTCAGCAACCAGGAATCCAGCAACACAGCAACAAAACGTAATGATGAGCAGCAAATATAATCAAGAACAGCAAAGTCAGCAACCAGGAATCCAGCAAAACAGCAACAAAAACATAATGATGAGCAGCATTCATAATCAGGAACAGCAAAGTCAGCAACCAGGAATCCAGCAACACAGCAACAAAAACGTAATCAGGAAACAGCAGCGATGTCAATAAACAGCAAGTCAGCATCCAGGAATCCAGCAACACAGCAACAAAAACGTAATGATGAGCAGCAAACATAATCAGGAACAGCAAGTCAGCAACCAGGAATCCAGCAACACAGCAACAAAAACGTAATGATGAGCAGCAAACATAATCAGGAACAGCAAAGTCAGCAACCAGGAATCCAGCAACACAGCAACAAAAACGTAATCAGTAAACAGCAGCGATGTCAATAAACAGCAAGTCAGCAACCAGGAATCCAGCAACACAGCAACAAAAACGTAATGATGAGCAGCAAACATAATCAGGAACAGCAAGTCAGCAACCAGGAATCCAGCAACACAGCAACAAAAACGTTATTATGAGCAGCAAACATAATCAGGAACAGCAAAGTCAGCAACAGGGAATAATACAGCAAATAAATCAAATCCGCATTTAAAAGAATAGTCCATTTATAGGCGAGGTCCACAAGACAACAGGACCGGCAGACGGCACGAGGGGAAGCAGCAAAATAGCATGCCACGCCAACACGAACCAACCACCCGACAACAACTGCAGAACGAACCCAGACATCAGTCATGGAAAACGAATAATTGCGCAGAATCTTGCCTCCACTACTACCGTCCTCTCCGTCTACTCATAAATGCCTAACGGGCTAAGACACCCAACAACCTAAATGTCCGATCTTCCTCTAATACCCTACTAAAATCATATTCCTCCCCATTATGGGTAACACTCATTCTATCTAAATCCCTAATGTCATCGAACAAGGGACATGTCGTCAGTACATGTTCCCAGTCCTCAGGTCTCTCACCACACCTACAGTCCGGAGAGTCGGACAAGGTTCTTTTATGCAAGAAGGCATTCAAGTCCCGTTAGTAAAAATCCCAGAAATAAGAAAAAGCTGAAGTCTGGGCATTCCAGACCAACGTAACGTCACGTATAAATCTATACGTTACCCGCCCCTTGTCGCTGTTCGTCCATCTAGTCCGCCACCTAGAAACAAGACACTCTAGGAGGAGTGCCTTGTTTTGCCTAACACTACCCTCTACCACGTTAGACTCAGAAATCCAATCAAGTCCAAGAATTGGCAACCCTTTCCTGATCTTGGAGGCAATAGCACGACGTATCACCTCCAAGTCAAGAGGAGCTGCACCTAGGAGGACCTGAAGAGCGTCCGTTGAGACTGTTCGACAAACTGGCATGCAAGCGATCATAGCGACCCTCTGACAAATCAGTACCTTGTTACGATCCGCAACAGACATAGCCGTTTCGTACCATAAAGGCGCCCGGGACGCTGCGCAAGCAACGAACAGACTGTCATATATTGTACGAACAGCACACCTGCTGAGGCCCCAATCATTCCTAAGGATGCGAGTGACCTTACTAACAACGGCAGAAAGCTTTTCCCTAACATAAGTAGGATGAATTAAAAAGTCACGTATCTAAGACTAATGCCGCCAGATCGAATGCATGGAGGATGACTCCGCGACAATTTGCCTTTCAGCAACATTGCCACGGTTTTGTCATACGCCACATCGACACCAACACGGTTGCTCCTTTCATTTACTTCACGCATGACCATTCTTCCCACTCTCTCCAGATCAGCACGAGACTGTCCTTCAATCATGAGGAGAATGTTATCCGCATAAGCGCACACCTTACAGGCACCGTCGAGCCGCCGCAACAGGAAATCCATCATGAGATTCCATATAAATGGGCCACAGATCGTTTCCTGCGGACACCCTCGAACAACGTCCAAACTGTGTCGCTGGCACCTATTATACAAGCCTTTCTACCACGGAAGTAACTCCTCCACAAAGCGAGCTCATGGCAGCCAACCTCACGGAGCCTGTCATGAACACTGTGCCATGTGAGGTAGTCAAACGCACCCTTAAAATCAACGAAAACACCAAGTACGTATTTGGCAGTCGAATCGCTAACACAACGCCTAACATGCAGCCACACATCCTCAACGGATTTTCCATCCCTGAAGCCGTACTGGTACTCGGAAACATCCACGGTAGTGCACTCCTTCAGTCTTGACACCATTATCCTCTCCAATACTTTTGCAAGTACGGGGAGGAGACTGATGCCCCGATAAGAGCGCGGATCACTCCTTACTCTCTCAGGAGACTTCAAGAGAACAACCACACGTGCATGCTTCCAAACCCCAGGGAAACAGCCCTCGCTAAGACACTTCCCAAAGAGAGTCTCCAGGTATTCCGGTATGGCCTTCCAGATACTCTTACACATCTCTCCAGTCATACCATCAATATCCGGCACTTTACTTGGCCTCGTCACACGACGTCGACCAAGCAGTGTATTATTAACCATACACATCCACAGATCTATTATGCTGACCTGGTCATCTACCGTTAGTGCCCTAAAGTCATCTAATGGCTGCCTTATTGCAGCCGCCATAATTCTGTTCGAGTACTCGTCCCAGTCCACATTGTGCATTCGCCACCGCGTACGTCTTTGGTGAGTTATCTTAATCTGAATGAGGTTATGATCGCTCACGCCCCAAATGTCAACAATTCTCCACCTAAAGTTGAAAGCAGTCATTGCCGCCCCATTTACGGCCGTCACGTCTATGTCACTGGCTCCATTTGGACCATCATAGGTGTACAGGTCACTCGGATCATTTATAACCATGACGCACTTTGAGACCAGCCATTCGCTAAGCATCTCACCTCGTAAGTAGTTCCGATGTGCAGAAGTATTATTTCTGCCCATCTTACTGAACCACATAGGAGATGCTGCGTTTGCGTCTAAGCTAAGGATAACAGGAATGCTATTAGCAAGGAGTAGCACCATATCCATGTACTCTAAGTAAGGCTCTAATGCTTCACCATGTCTGCAATAGATACTAGCCAACAGTATCCTCCCAATTGCTCCCGAAGATTCCACAGAAATGCAGATGCCCCATTGGCTACGACAAACTACCGTCACGTCATAGTCATTACTATCCATAAATATCGCGGAGCTCCCCCCAACTTTCGTAAAAACCCGCATTCGCCCCGGCAATCCTCTGACGCAACCATTCTATACATATGGCTCCTGAAATAAGGCAAACGGATAACCAAGATGCCGCATTGCCTGACCAAGCTCACACATCACCGCATAGGCCCTCTGACAGTTAAGCTGGATAAACGTGGTCCCCTCCATTTTAATGCCTGGAATTCGCCCTAGCAACCATTGACGCGTAAATTGGACATGCTAACGAAAGCATGGCGTGATCCAACTGCCAACCCCTTGAACGCGCAGTTGCGGCACCTCATCTCATTAGGGCACTGAGTGCTCCAATGACCGGCTGCTCCACACCTGCGACATATGTCCTCCTGCATCCTGCATTCACGTACCCGGTGGTCAAAGCCGAAGCATCGGAAACACGATGGCACCGCATCCAGCACACGTATTACGAACAGGAACCACTTTATATACACCCCGGTGGATCTTAGGTACTCCATTACCCTCGGCGTGCACTCCAGCGTGACGTTCAGGGAACCTTTCTCAGTGCCCTTACAAGGTGCACTGGCTAGCGTTACGCTCTTCCTGAAAGCCGCAGGGGACAGCATCTCCTTCAAGTTCATATCATACAATTCCGCCATAAATTCATCGGAGGTAATTTCTGAATGCACTTTCTGCACCACGATCTTTGGCCCGAGCTTATCGTTGACCGCCACCTTCAACTCCACCTCAGCGAACTTCGTGTTCTCCGCTATCTTCCGGCGCTCAGAAACCGATGGCGTGCATATAATAGCGCCACCATCCTCCCCACGTCTCGACGGGTTTCACCACAGCAGCATCAGCAGCCTGAACCGTGGACCTAGCAGCACCAACACCAGCACCCCTTGATGTACCACCCGGAATAGCCGGAGGCCGCATCATAGCAGCCGACGCACCACCTCCTCCAGCCTCGTAGACCTCCAACTTCCCCTTCAAGCGCTCATTCTCAGCCACCAGTTTCATGAGCATTGCCTCATACTTGCTGGAATGCTCCAACACCCTCTTCGCAAAGGTAACCGGCACATCATCTGACAAAATCAGCTCAGTGAGACTGTCCGTCACCTGCTTCATGGCGCCAACAAGGTCGACATCAACAGCAGCGACCGCCTTCCTCCTAGGCCTAGCCTTCCTCCTAGGCCTAGCCTTCCTCTCAGTTCTAGAAGCCGCACCCGACGTCTCACCAACCTCCATCGTAGAGTCACCAACAGCACCAATCGCGAGAGGCGGTCTAACAGCGGCACCAGCATCAGGATTGGCAACAGCAGCAGCAGCAGCCGTAGCAGCAGCAGTCATGGCAGCAACTCGTTTCGCCATAGGGGAGCCAGGCTTAAACCGCTTGCCTTTCCCCTCTGCAACATCCACAGTAACAGCGTCTTCGGTGCTCGACATATCGCTTTCTGTATGCCTCACTTTTCTTCGTCCACTACGCTCATCCGTCGTTGGGTCAGAAACATCACCCTTCGCTTTCGGCCCCTTGCGTTTGCCCGAGGGCATTTCGCTCATCCCGACCAAAGAAAACACGGTAAGAAAATAAAATTCCACCTACCTTACAAACACCAAATCTATACAGTACTTCAAATCAATAACCAGAGGAATCGCCTGTCGTCAGCAAATTTTATTACAATCAGTACCAAAAAAGCAAAATTGAGGAGGTCAATTTAGCAAAAAAATAGCAAAGCCACGCACCAATAAAATTAGTCCCACTCAGCGCAGACATAAACCCCACTTAGCAAGGACACGAACCGGAAGTGGGCGTGGCTCTGCCGGATGTACTGCCTTACCGACCCGGAAAGGGACCGTTGTACCAACCCGACTCGACAATGGTAATGCATTTCACAGTGAAGACCGACCCGCACCAAAAAGTCGTTAATTCAAATTTCAAATAAAATAGTCAATACGGCAATACTTTAAAGTATATGCCGGGCTATGGCAACTCACAAAAACACTGGCCGGAGTTCGACCTTACTGCCGGAGTTTGACCTTCAGTCAGCGGAGTCTCAATCAGGGGAGTCTAAAAATTGTTTATTCAAAAACGCACTAATGCACTCTCACTTATTTTTAAAGCACAAATCACACACACGAGATTGATTTTTATTTTAAGCAAGCGAACGCACGTCTGTTTAATTACACAACTAAAGACTGAATGAAGTTTGATACAGACAATTCTTTTGGTGTTGCACCTCTAGATAAAATGTCAGCTGGGTTCATAGCTGTCGGCACATAAAGCCATTTCATTGTTGATGTTAGCGACTGAATACGGCTTATTCTATTTGAAACAAATACTTGAAAATTTTATGATTCTTCTTTAATCCACGAAAGGGCAATTGTTCAGTCCGACCAACAATAAATATTGCCATTGAAAATATGCATTTTCCAAATTGAAAATATAAGATCCGAAAGTAAAAGCGCAGCTGATAATTCCAGTTTGGGAACAGTAAGAACTTTAGTGGGTGCTACGCGAGATTTAGAACAAGGAATATTAGAATTAGCACTCACTTCGTATATAAACACAGACGCCATAAGCTGAAAGACTAGCGTCACAAAATGCATGAATTTCATGTTGGCCACCAGGTAATAATACTCTTTGTTGCGGGTCAAGTAAGTCCATGCCACCTTGCCCTGTCGCAGATGTTGCCAAGTCCTTCTAAGATGGCACTGCTGCTGTTTAATTTTTTTTTATACATTACAAGTGCTTTCCCTTACCCTCAAACCAAATATTACTGTATTAGATGCTCATTCGTTGCAATTAAAAGTGCTGTTGTTTTTGTATATAAGATTGATTTGAATTATGATCTTCATAGGAAGTCTGTTCATTTCGTTCTTTGTTTTCTTGTAGAAATAGCATCTCTTTAATTATTTTTTGAGGATATTTTTTGTCGCCTACATACATAAATATCTATTGCTGATGATTAATGTCTTCAGCTGGAAGATGTAGTGTTATTTGCAATGTTGAAATAATACCATATTAAATATAGATTTTCACATCATTCCTTTAAGGACCTTGCTATACGACTTTAAACGAATTTGTTAATTCAGGTTTCTGCTCTCCTCATCGTGGTTCGACATGTCCTCTACCGGTGCTATTACAGAGTAAATTTTTCTACCTATATAAATATAGGATTGATGAAATTTTTGTTAACCACTTTAATTCAACAATTTAATTTAACTCTCTTTGAAATTTTTGGAAAATACTACAAAAAACTTAAATGAATGTACATGCATATGCATATATATGTACATACATACATATGAATGTATGTACTTAACTTGCTAACCACCAGGTGATGAAAACCAAATGTTTCACACATCACAGCTGAGGAATATTAATTTATATTCCTTAAAATGAGAGCCACAAAATAAAATTTTATTGATTCAAGGTTGTTTAACATTTTTTTTTTTTGTATGTCCTTTGTTGATATTGTTTTTATTAATATTTATTTAAAAAAATTTTATTGTCTGCCAATTATCGTGGTGGTTGATTTATCTGCGTTTTAGAAACATATGTTCAACTACTCGTTTGTTTATTTTGTAGTAGAAGGTTTTGTATATTGGTGTTGCCATTTGTAAGACAGGGATGTTATACGTTTTGTGCAGACGGAAGTCGTTCATAAAAGTTGTCGACCAGTAAAATATTAGCAACACAACATTAAAAAATATTAGCAACATCATGTATAAAAGCAACACAATATGAATAGTGGCTATGTTGCTAAATATGTATGAGAATGAGAGCTTTCTTTTAGTTTATTATAGTAAAAGGAAATTATGTAAAGATGGAGTTTTTTTTTTGGAAGGAGTGAAAGGTTGATTTAATATAGGCAGAATTTTAAGAGATCATTAAATGGCGAACTAGTGATCAGAACAGTCTTAAGTGCAGTGCAAAGTTTTTTTGTTATTACCTTAAAAGTGGTTTTATAATTGTGTGAAGTTTAAATTTAAATTTATATATAAAAAAAAGGTAATAGAATTAATTTGAAAAAAAGCTTAAATTTTATTAGTCAATTGATTAATAATTATATATAAAGTTACAGTGCAACAGAAAGTTTGAATTAGTGACGAACAGTGGTGGATAATTGGTTTAAGCAGTTGTCGTGGCTCCTAGAAAACCTGTCTTGGACCCTGTCCATTAGTAAAGGTATGCCTAAAATTGAGGAAGGAGAAAGTAATGCGTTTTAAACAAGGTAACATAATGATTTATTTGTTTTAGAGGAAAAGGTTACAAAAAAAGACAGGAGCCATTTGCTTTGCTGTGAAAGAAAAGGCTTTGTAAGACAACTTACCACCAATAAAATAGCAGTCATCTTTGACGCTGATAGTCTGCCATTTTTTTTTATAAAGCGCCAAGTCAGGCTTTGGCGTAGGCCATATTTAGCAACAGTCGGCCATTTCGATTTCTTGTTGTTTAAAAAAAAAACCTGAAATAGATTTTTAATTTTAAAGATTTTTTTTTATTGTTAGTATTAGTTTATTTTATTCATACTAAAATTTAAATTTTATCTAGTTCTACAATTTTAATTTTTGTTTAATATAGCAAATTGTTTTTTTTATATTGGTAATTATAAGGCTTTCTTTTTGGTTAATAAGTGTGTTTAAGTGTTATTGCCTAAATCGAAAATATTCGATTGAATTAAATTAACATTTTTGAGAAAATTGTGCCAAGAAATTTAAAAGGGTTTTAACGGAAGGAAATTAGGAAATATAAGTTTGAATTTATCATTTTTTTTGAATAGTTGGCAAACCTCCTAAAAGAGCTCATTTAGGTAGGGTATTGTAGCGAATAGTTCGATTTGATTTCCTTATTGTCCCTGTTTCTTTCCCACAAAACATAACGAATAGGAGTTGTATAATTTGGCATTAAGTTTTTTTTTGTTGTTGTTTATTTAAAATTTTTTTTCTTTTGTAACCGAAATAATTTTGATTTAGGCATCTTGGTCTTGTTTTAAATACATTTTTTTTTATTCTTTTTAATTTTATAAATTTTTTTATTATTATATTTTTCATTTAAAACCATTATTATTTAAATAATTTATTTTTATTAATTTTGTACTAGGTTTAAGTTTTTTTTGTTTAATAAATATGTGATTTTTTGTATTTTAGTAACGAATATGTATTTGTGGTAACTTTTTATTAACGTTCGGTTGGATGTGAGGTAAGTGTGGTTTTGTAAGTGTGTGTGGAGTTAGGGGAACATGATGATTTTTTTTATCAGGATGATTTTTGTGTTCCAGGTAGGGTGGGCGAGTGGAAAGCAAAACACCTGGCTTTCCCTCCAAAGTGTTTCTATGTTTTGTAAATTTTAGTTTGTTTTGTTCCCTTTTTTTATTTATTTGTTATTGTCTCTGTCCTGTAGTAGGGTTGGAACCTTCCCTGATGTTGCGAACTTGAGTTGGCCGGTGCAACAACTGCAGTGACCATAACAATATGGCGCCCAAATGAATATCAACCTAGGGTATATAGGTCAGCTAGATATACCCAAACAATAAAATACTAGCGTTTTAATAGCCAAAAGGATGTTGTTTGGAGTTGAAGGTTTCTGGGTTTTCGGGATCAGCTAAACTGTAGACTTAAAATCTATAGTCCACAAATCCTAGCATGGCTATGGGATTTGTTGTGCGATCCTGAAACCCCTTGATACATTCAACGCAAAACATCATCAATATATTGCAAATGATATTTTAACATGTAACGTGGAATTGTAAAGAAGAAAGTTACATGCCATTGAAAATGTTAAAATATCTAAAAATTTTTTTTTTGTATTGATTAAAGTATAAAGACAGAGTAAAATTCATTGTGCTAAATAGTAAAATCAAAATAGCCGCTCTGAAAATATCAACAGAGGCCTGATGTATTTTGGAGAATATATCTTGGCACAATGAACTTCGAAATAAAACGACCTACGACAGCCGCTCTGAGCAGATATCAGAGGTCTGTAGTGCCGTAGGATGTTTAAGGTCTGAAAGTGTGCTCTGAAAAGGACAAGTTTACTGCAGCAGCCGCTCTGACAACTCTTTCAGGGGTCTGATGTGCGGCAGTTAGCTTCCTTTTTTTTAGAATAATTACTCACAGACCAAGCACAATTTTTTTTATATTAATTTGACTTTAGAAGCACTTTAGAGGCCCGTACGTGGTACTCAAATATATTTCCACACACATCACCGCTAATCCTACATCGTACAACCGAACGAATTTAGAAATTGAATTTTATTTTTAAATATTTATTTAGTAAGAAATTGTTGGTGTTAGTAATTGTAGTTTATTCTGGTTTATTTCGAGATTTGTGTTAGAGAGTAATTTGCATATTATTAATACGATTCTAATTTATATTAGTTTATTTTGCTCTACAAAATTTATTATTTTTTTAATTATTACATTTCTATGTTCAATAAAACTTTATTATAGTAGTGTTTTAATTTTATTATTATTATTGTAATATTGAGTTTATTATTTCATGATTTTCTTTATTTTTTTTAATAGATTTTAGTAGTTTTTTTTTTCTCTTTTGTTATTATTATATATTTATTATTAATAATATTTATAATATTTATTTCATTTGTTTCATTCTATTCCGTGATAAGTATTTATATTGCTAATTATTTATGTTTTAGAATTGTGTTTTAGTTAAACAGAATAGTATACTAATATATATATTGCATGCTTTAAGTGTTAAATTAATAGTTTTTAAAGTCAGGATTTTATTTTATATTGTATTTTGTGTTTTCAGCAATAACATATTATTTTGGTTATATTTATTTTTCTTCTATTTTTTTTTTTTATCTATTTTATATCAATATATTTTGTTTTTAAATTGTTGGCTGTTCAGTCTTCCTATAGTCAGCCTTTTATAGTAAGTTTTCGGTATTAATGGCCGAAGCCGTTGATGTCCCAGAAAAAGAAACTAGGAGAAGGTCTGAAAAGCTAAAAAGGCATAGGGAAAGAAATCTATCCTTTGATTTAAATCGGTCGTCGCCCCAAGTAAAAGAAAAATATTTAAGAGATAACCAGTCTAGTAGAATGGCAAACAGACCACCGCAGATTCAGGACATGTCCGAAACAATTAATGTCCAGTCCGCGAATAGAGGAGCTATTCCAAAGAATACTGGGAACCGAAACCCAAACCAACATAACCATAACACGAATCGTGACTTTATATCCCCAGCTATTAGATCTATGGTAACTGAGAGTGTAGAAGATATGAAGATGAGAATAGATCAGTCCATAAATGATATTGTAAATAATAAAATGAGTAGGGAGCTAGGCAAGGTTCATGAAAGCATCGGCCAGTTGGCAGATGCTGTTAGAAACTTATCCCTTCGACAAACACACCGCTCGAATGAAGGTAATAATTATCCATCCAGCCATGAACCTAAACGGATTCATTTTGAACCAAACAATAGGCATGATATTTTGCAGCCTTCTCAAAATGTAGGTCATGATAGTTGGAAGATAAGAGTCGACAAATTTGGATTGGAATTCAGCGGGAATCAAGGGGGAAGGGACCAATTGTCTGTTGAGGAGTTTGTGTTCAGGTTGGAACACATGCAGAGACAATACCAGATACCATGGCAAGAAATCTTAAGAGATTTTCATCTGCTAGTAACAGGTACGGTTAGGCAATGGTATTGGGCACTGCTTCAAACTACGATAATAGGCGATTGGAACACCTTGCGTTTATCTTTATTAAATAGGTATAAAACGGTACGATCAAATTGGGAGAGAATGCATGAGCTAGTAGAAAGAAAGCAAATGCCCGGAGAGTCTATTGATGACTACTTTCATAACTTAAACCTACTAAGAGCCAGATTAGAAATGCCAGTTGCTGAGGGCGAAATGATAAGGATCGCCAAACGAAACCTCAGGGAGAGCATTGCTCGAATTGTGTATCCTATGGCAGTCTCGTCTGTCGAGCATTTACGGATGGAATGCTTGGAAGCTGAAAGGACCTTCTATCGAAATGATTCCCGTAGCATACCTCCACCACCGGTCAGATCACAACGTTATGTGAGTGAAGCTGTCGTGAATATGTTAGAAGAGAAAGATAATGAATTATGTGCCGAAATGGCAGCGGTAAACACTGTGTTGACTTGTTGGAATTGTCAGCAAAAAGGGCACGGTTTCAAGGAGTGCATGTCTCTACAAAGGGCCATATTTTGCTACAAATGTGGTAGGGCAAACACAATAACACCTAACTGTCCCAAGTGTTCACAGTCTCGGGAAAACTTGAGACGGAGCGAGGCCTTACCGGGGGAGCTTCGTTCCAACGAGCTTGCCCCGAAACAGATATAAATGTAGAATCTAATATTGCAAAATTACGTCATTATCTCCCAATTGAATTACGTGAACAAAATTATGAGTTAGTGAAGACACGAATTTTTAATGATACGAAATGTACTGGATCGGATTGCGTAACATCACCACGAAAATATACCAACCAAATAGACCAAGCAGCGAAGCAAATATCAATAACAACACCCACTGATTTATCCACACTAAGTGATGTAAGATCTGCAACTAAACAACTAAAATCTAGAATAAAAAAAACGCAAATACATTTTAACAATTAGAAATGATTTTATTAAAAGAAAACGTCAGCGGAAATTATTGGCTGAGTCATTGAACGTTTTTAATTACAAAACTGATCTCAGACCTTATGCTGAAATTTTAATAAATGGCCAAAGTTTTAAGGGTCTTTTAGACTCAGGAGCTTCAGTAAGCCTTATAGGAAAAGACTGTCGCGAAATTATAGAGAAGCTAGACACAGAAGTAAAGGGGGTTTTAAGCAGCGTGAGCACAGCAACAGGTCAACGTCATAGAGTGCTAGGCAGGGTTTTATTAGATGTAGAATATAAGGGAGAAACTCGTAAAATAACTTTCTACTTGTGCCCGGATTTAGAACAACAAATTTATTTAGGTATTGACTTTTGGCAGATTTTTAATATAGCACCTGAAATTGTATCTTCAGCGGAGATCAATCTGGAATTAATGAAACAGATTCACGGCAAAAAGGATATAAATAATTTACAAATGCACGACCTAGATGAAGAGCAAGAAAAACGGCTAAAAGAAACAATAAACAAGTTTCCATCATTTGAAGAAAGAGGTCTAGGATGTACAATATTAGAAAGACATGAAATCAAGTTAATCGAAGGCACAAATCCCATAAAAGACAAACATTACCCTATGTCCCCAGCGGTTCAGGAGATCGTTTATGCCGAGATCGACAACATGTTAAAATTAAAAGTAATCGAAGAGAGTGAGAGTCCCTGGGCAAATAGAACCACCGTAGTTCGTAAACCGGGAAAGAATAGGTTCTGTTTAGACGCCAGGAAATTAAATGCTGTGACCATCAAAGATGCCTATCCCCTACAAAACATCGACGGTATTTTGAGCCGGATAGATCAAACGCATTACATAAGCAGCGTCGACCTTAAATATGCCTTTTGGCAGATAGAATTAGAGGAAACAGCCAAGCCATACACTGCTTTTGCTGTTCCCGGTCGACCGCTGTACCAATTTAGAGTGATGCCGTTTGGTCTATGCAACGCTGCTCAACGCTTATGCCGTCTGATGGATAAGGTGATACCGGCAAGATTAAAATCGAACGTTTTTATATACTTAGACGATCTATTAATAATATCTGATACGTTTAACACTCATATAAAAATTCTCGAACAAGTTGTTAAATGCTTAGAAGAGGCCAATCTGACAATAGGACTAGTAAAATCAAAATTTTGTTTTAAAGAATTGAGGTACCTAGGTTTCGTAATTGGTGGAGGTATGTTAAAAACCGACCCTGAAAAGGTAGTAGCCATCCAAAAAATTCCCTTACCGAAATCGGCCAGACATGTTAGGAGCTTTTTAGGGACCGCTGGATGGTACAGGCGGTTCATAAAGGACTTCGCCGCCATCTCAGCACCACTTAGTGATACTTTAAAGAAGGGAAACAAGTTTTCAATGACCCCACAAGCGATAGAGGCCTTTGAAACTTTAAAATATTTGCTTACGTCTGCCCCAGTACTTCGACATCCTGATTTCTCCAGACCTTTCTTCATACAGTGTGACGCATCAGAGAATGGAATCGGAGCAGTTCTTTTTCAGACAAATGATGAGGGAATCGAAAATCCGATTGCTTTTTATTCCCAGAAGTTAACCCCATGTCAAAAGAACTACTCTGTGACCGAGAAAGAGTGCCTGGCAGCAGTTCTGGCGGTAAAGCGATTCAGGCCCTACGTGGAGTTGATGCAATTCACCGTCATCACCGACCATGCCAGCCTGAAATGGCTGATGTCACTTAAAGATCTAAGTGGACGCCTGGCAAGATGGTCGCTTCAACTGCAAGCGTATAATTTTTCTATAGAGCACCGCAAAGGTTCAGAAAATGTGGTGGCGGACATGCTCTCACGAATGCCCGTTGAAGTCGCTGAAGTTAACAAAAAACAACCTTTTAATTTCGAAACCGTTGCTTTTGAGTCAGAAGAGTACTTAGAATTGGTCAAAAATGTCCAAGATAATCAACAAAAACTGCCAGATTTGAAGATAGAAGACGGAAAAGTGTATAAAAGGTTAATGTATGATAACGCGCACAACGAAGTAAATTCGGAATGGAAATTATGGGTTCCACAAGAAATTACACATGTGTTGATTGAAAATGCTCATGATGAAGTAAAATCAGCTCATGGAGGGATGCGTAAGACGTTAGAAAGACTTAAACGTCTTTATTATTGGCCGAAAATGGCAGCTCAAGTCCATCAATATGTTAGAAACTGTGTTATTTGTAAAGAAACAAAATCACAGAATCAACACACCATGCCACCAATAGGGAAAGAAGTTTGTACCGAAAGACCTTTCCAGAAATTATACATTGATTTTCTGGGTAAGTATCCAAGGTCGAAAAAGGGTAACGCCTATATCTTTATAGTAGTTGACCATTTCACTAAATTTGTGTTCCTAAAGGCCATGAAAGAGGCGACCGCGAAAAATGTTATACAATTCCTGATTCAAGAAATCTTTCAAAAAATCGGAGTACCGGAAGTACTGCACAGCGATAACGGTCAGCAGTTTGTATCAACTGCATTTAAAGAAATGACCGAAACCTATAATATCACGCATATGAAAACCGCATTTTACTCCCCGCAATCGAATGCAGCTGAACGCGTCAATCAGTCTGTATTGGCAGCTATTCGAGCCTATTTAGAAAACGACCAGCGAGACTGGGATCTCTACTTGCCAGAAATAGAATGCGCGCTACGATCGTCAATACATACTGCTACAGGATTTACACCTTTTTTCGCCTTGTTTGGTTTCCACTTATACTCTAATGGTGCGGACTATAGACTTGCTAGAAAACTACAGTCTATGTCTGACCATGAAATTGTTAATATGGACAACAAAGACAGACTTGAACTTATCAGAGAAAGAATTAAATCCAATCTATCAAACGCCTATCAACAAAGTGCACAACGCTATAACAAAAAAGCCCGTGTTGTTAAATTTAACCCAGGTCAGGAAATCTACAGAAAGAATTATGCACTTTCAGATTTCAAAAACAACATAAACGCAAAATTTTGCCGAAAATACTTGAAATGCCGAGTGGTGAAGCCAATTGGTAACAATATGTACGAATTGGAATCACTACAAGAAAAGCCGATTGGAATTTTCCACGCAAAAGATTTGAAAATCTGATAATAAGTGCAATAATTTTCTGTGATATTCAGGGTGATGCAATATAGGGTTAAGAACGCAATATATTATTAGGTTGAGTGCAATATTAATTAGTTTATTTATTTAGTCTGTTTATTTATTTATGTATTTATTTTCGATATATTTTTATTTTATTCATGCATATTTTTATCTAATAGTTATGTTTAATTTATAGTTATGTTTACTTTATCTATTTGATTGTATGTAGGTATGTATTATTTGGTTATGTATTTAATTATTTAAATGCGTTTGTTTTGTTTATTTATTAAATTAAAAAAATTAAAAATTGTTTATTTATGTTTTATTAGGTCTTTTATTGTATTAATTGTCTATGATCTAGTTATTGATATTAATTATACAAAATATTATTTATTAATTATCAACACTTGCACTTATCCGATAAATATTGCGAATTGAAAATGCACACCAAGATCGCCTGACCGAGTTTGAAGCGGTGACACGTTGTCCCAAATAATGTCTAGTTTGTTTATTTGTTTTTGATGATCAAGGTTATTTGTTTTGATTTATTTTAATTTCAAAAATCATTTCTGTTTGTTTTTTTTTTACTACCTACTCTTAAAAAAAAACCACCCTATAATAAACCACTTTTAGGGAAATTGGCAGGTAAAGTCACCTAATACATATACAAATGCATGACTACACACCATTAATACGCTTATTAAACTATTTATAATTATTAAAAGATAGACAAAACTGAACACTTACGTTTTTTTTTGTCTGCAAGAGAAGTAGAAACAGCAATAATACATATTAACATTAGTTTACTCATCTAGAATGCCCGGCTTGAGACTTATCAGGGCGTGGGAGTTCCCCACGTTTAGAAAAGGTGCAGTAATAAACACCTATAGACTTCCGCACACCGGTCCTACTAGCGCCAGCTAAGTAGCCCCGGAGTTTTGTTGCGGGTCAAGTAAGTCCATGCCACCTTGCCCTGTCGCAGATGTTGCCAAGTCCTTCTAAGATGGCACTGCTGCTGTTTAATTTTTTTTATACATTACAAGTGCTTTCCCTTACCCTCAAACCAAATATTACTGTATTAGATGCTCATTCGTTGCAATTAAAAGTGCTGTTGTTTTTGTATATAAGATTGATTTGAATTATGATCTTCATAGGAACTCTGTTCATTTCGTTCTTTGTTTTCTTGTAGAAATAGCATCTCTTTAATTATTTTTTGAGGATATTTTTTGTCGCCTACATACATAAATATCTATTGCTGATGATTAATGTCTTCAGCTGGAAGATGTAGTGTTATTTGCAATGTTGAAATAATACCATATTAAATATAGATTTTCACATCATTCCTTTAAGGACCTTGCTATACGACTTTAAACGAATTTGTTAATTCAGGTTTCTGCTCTCCTCATCGTGGTTCGACATGTCCTCTACCGGTGCTATTACAGAGTAAATTTTTCTACCTATATAAATATAGGATTGATGAAATTTTTGTTAACCACTTTAATTCAACAATTTAATTTAACTCTCTTTGAATTTTTTGGAAAATACTACAAAAAACTTAAATGAATGTACATGCATATGCATATATATGTACATACATACATATGATGGTATGTACTTAACTTGCTAACCACCAGGTGATGAAAACCAAATGTTTCACACATCACAGCTGAGGAATATTAATTTATATTCCTTAAAATGAGAGCCACAAAATAAAATTTTATTGATTCAAGGTTGTTTAACAATTTTTTTTTTTTTTTTGTATGTCCTTTGTTGATATTGTTTTTATTAATATTTATTTAAAAAAATTTTATTGTCTGCCAATTATCGTGGTGGTTGATTTATCTGCGTTTTAGAAACATATGTTCAACTACTCGTTCGTTTATTTTGTAGTAGAAGGTTTTGTATATTGGTGTTGCCATTTGTAAGACAGGGATGTTATACGTTTTGTGCAGACGGAAGTCGTTCATAAAAGTTGTCGACCAGTAAAATATTAGCAACACAACATTAAAAAATATTAGCAACATCATGTATAAAAGCAACACAATATGAATAGTGGCTATGTTGCTAAATATGTATGAGAATGAGAGCTTTCTTTTAGTTTATTATAGTAAAAGGAAATTATGTAAAGATGGAGTTTTTTTTTTGGAAGGAGTGAAAGGTTGATTTAATATAGGCAGAATTTTAAGAGATCATTAAATGGCGAACTAGTGATCAGAACAGTCTTAAGTGCAGTGCAAAGTTTTTTTGTTACTACCTTAAAAGTGGTTTTATAATTGTGTGAAGTTTAAATTTAAATTTATATATAAAAAAAAGGTAATAGAATTAATTTGAAAAAAAGCTTAAATTTTATTAGTCAATTGATTAATAATTATATATAAAGTTACAGTGCAACAGAAAGTTTGAATTAGTGACGAACAGTGGTGGATAATTGGTTTAAGCAGTTGTCGAGGCTCCTAGAAAACCTGTCTTGGACCCTGTCCATTAGTAAAGGTATGCCTAAAATTGAGGAAGGAGAAAGTAATGCGTTTTAAACAAGGTAACATAATGATTTATTTGTTTTAGAGGAAAAGGTTACAAAAAAAGACAGGAGCCATTTGCTTTGCTGTGAAAGAAAAGGCTTTGTAAGACAACTTACCACCAATAAAATAGCAGTCATCTTTGACGCTGATAGTCTGCCATTTTTTTTTATAAAGCGCCAAGTCAGGCTTTGGCGTAGGCCATATTTAGCAACAGTCGGCCATTTCGATTTCTTGTTGTTAAAAAAAAAACCTGAAATAGATTTTTAATTTTAAAAATTTTTTTTTATTGTTAGTATTAGTTTATTTTATTCATACTAAAATTTAAATTTTATCTAGTTCTACAATTTTAATTTTTGTTTAATATAGCAAATTGTTTTTTTTATATTGGTAATTATAAGGCTTTCTTTTTGGTTAATAAGTGTGTTTAAGTGTTATTGCCTAAATCGAAAATATTCGATTGAATTAAATTAACATTTTTGAGAAAATTGTGCCAAGAAATTTAAAAGGGTTTTAACGGAAGGAAATTAGGAAATATAAGTTTGAATTTATCATTTTTTTTGAATAGTTGGCAAACCTCCTAAAAGAGCTCATTTAGGTAGGGTATTGTAGCGAATAGTTCGATTTGATTTCCTTATTGTCCCTGTTTCTTTCCCACAAAACATAACGAATAGGAGTTGTATAATTTGGCATTAAGTGTTTTTTTTTTTGTTGTTGTTTATTTAAAATTTTTTTTCTTTTGTAACCGAAATAATTTTGATTTAGGCATCTTGGTCTTGTTTTAAATACATTTTTTTTTATTCTTTTTAATTTTATAAATTTTTTTATTATTATATTTTTCATTTAAAACCATTATTATTTAAATAATTTATTTTTATTAATTTTGTACTAGGTTTAAGTTTTTTTTGTTTAATAAATATGTGATTTTTTGTATTTTAGTAACGAATATGTATTTGTGGTAACTTTTTATTAACGTTCGGTTGGATGTGAGGTAAGTGTGGTTTTGTAAGTGTGTGTGGAGTTAGGGGAACATGATGATTTTTTTTATCAGGATGATTTTTGTGTTCCAGGTAGGGTGGGCGAGTGGAAAGCAAAACACCTGGCTTTCCCTCCAAAGTGTTTCTATGTTTTGTAAATTTTAGTTTGTTTTGTTCCCTTTTTTTATTTATTTGTTATTGTCTCTGTCCTGAAGTAGGGTTGGAACCTTCCCTGATGTTGCGAACTTGAGTTGGCCGGTGCAACAACTGCAGTGACGTCTGAGGCCCATAACATCTTCTTGGAAATCTAAATTTTTCTATGTCTAAAAATTCTGAACATAAATAAAACCACGCAGAGTTGAGGCGCTGGGGCAGATTGTCATCCCGATCAACATTTTCTTTCCATAAATGCTGAAGAAAAATATTAGCCTTCACGACAACCGGTCCTATAAGTCAAAGCGGATCATAGCATATAGCAATAGTTGAAAGAACCATTATTTTTGTAACTTGCTTTGAAAAAAGATGGTATAAATGAAAAAAGAAACTTGTCTCTGCTTGGATCCCACGTTAATCCCAATGTTTTTGTCACATCAGTTCCATCTCGAAATTTTAAAAACTTTTCTTTTTCTTCATCATCTATTTTTCTATGAGTACGAGGGTCATTCGAACACCATTTGCGAATTTTAAAATTTCCTTTTTGAAGCAACTGTGTTGTTTGTTGAAAAATTTAATTAATATCCTCGTTAGATTCTCCTGCAGATATCATATCATCGACGTAGAAATCACGCAGCACAATTTTTGAGTCCAAAGGAAAAATCTGGGACTCATCTTTCGCTAGTTGGCGCATTGCACGTACAACAAGAAAAGAGACAGATTTTGTGCCATATGTTACCGTATCAAGTTTAAAAATTTTTATTGAGTCATTTACATGATCACACTATAAGATACATAGAAGAAAATTGTCTGTATAAGCAACTTTTACATATCGATACATTTTACATATATCTCCTGTTAGAGCAATATTAATGGAACGAAAACGTAATAAAATATCAAAAAGATTAGGCTGGGAAACTTCTGACGGCAAAGTGCTTTCCATTTTAGCATAATCTTCCTGGTCGAGACGGTGGTGAACAATTTCAAAATCTATATACAGTTTATCCAGCAATTCCTGTTTAACAGTTAGGGCAGCCTCATCTAACGAGTCAATATTGTAAAGTAGTACTTCCTCCTGCATAGCAAGCAACCCTTCTATTAACTTGATTGATTTGCGTTTGTTAAAAGACTCCACATTTTGTTCGACACTCGTTTTTCACTAAAATCACGTCGGGATTACCAAAAAATTTTGAATTGTATAGCAAAAATTTCTATTTTATATAATTGCTTGTTCTAATAAAGCCCAAATTGTTGTTTTATTTGATTTTCAACAATTTATATTGATGAATGATGAGTGTATCCAAATAAAAATGAAAAAATGACAAAATATTTTGTGTTTCAACTTTTATTAATTTAAGCAATAAATGTGCTTTTGTATATAGGTTGTTGTTAAGTTACAAAGTCCAACTTGTGTAATGCAAAAGAAACGAAAAATATCAAAAATATTATATAATAAATTAGTCAAGTGCGAGTTAGACTCACACACGTAGGGTTCCGTACTATGTTCAGTATAATTTCAAATTCCAGTTGTTTATTTCTTTATGTCTTATGGGACACCCTTAAATTTTAAAATTAAAGTTATATTCGCGAAAATTGCATCATAATTGAAACACCCATTAAATTTTAGTATGTAATTAATTTTATAGCGGCCACGGTAATACACTTTCTATTAAAAGTTAAAAAATAAAGTAATATTCGTGAAAAACACGTCACTAATGAACACACTTCAATTTTAGGTATTTGTTATAGCGGCCGAAGTAACACATCTACTGTAAACATTTCAAGAGGTTTATAAAATCATGTCACTGTCGGAACACCCTTTAATTTTATTATTCATTATAGTGGCCATGGCAACTTCCTTTCTATAAATATATTAAGAGTCTACTTATTACGTTTAAAAAATAAGTCACTATAAGTGAAAAACATGTCACTGTCGGAACACCCTTTAATTTTTAGTAATTGTCATATCGGCCGTTGCAACACATCTTCTGTCATGCAAATCACGTCACTGGCGGAAAACCCTTTAACTTTTACTATTTATTATAGTGGCCATAGTTATACACCTCCGCAGTTATACACTTTTGGTAAAATCTTCAAGAGTCTACCTATTATGGTTCATCGGAACACCCTTTAATTTTTAGGTTTATTTTTTTTAGACTTGTTTATAAAGCGAACTAAATTTTAATATTTGTTGCTATAGCGGCCACAGATATACACCTTCTGTGAAAATTTCAAGATTCTTCCTATTATGGTTCAAAACTTAGGCCTTATAAATGCAAATAACACCACTATAGGAACACCCTTTAATTTTTAGGTTTATTTTTTAAACTTGTTTGTAAAGCGAACTACGTTTTTATTACAGTTTGTAAATTTTTAGTGTATGCCTCCTACAGTTCAAGAAATAAACACATATTCGTGAATAACACCTCTCTATCGGAACACCCTATAAGTTTTAGTATTTGTTGCTATAGCTAACAGCTTTACATCATCAGTGAAAATTTCAAGATTCTACCTATTACGGTTCCAGAGATAAAAGGCGCTGACGACGGACAGACATTGTAGCGAAAACAATAGGGTTACGTATTTACACTTTGTGTACGGAACCCTAAAAATGAGAAAACTTTAGAAACCGTTAAACATAAGTCTACAAAAGCAATTGATCATTGATTTTGGCGATAACAAAATTAATTGAACCTATAATACACTGAGCAAAACTTGAAATCTAAAGTAATTAATAAATATTACTTCAACTATAAACAAATACATTATTTCATATCTGATTATCTAATGTCAAAGTTGTTGTTTTGTTGTAGTTGTTGCTCTACTGCTCACACCTGGTATGAATTCGCCTTGCACTAAGCTCTTTAAAAGAAGTTATATGGGATGAGTATATTTGTTTTTTTATAATGACAGTGTTGACAATGTTGAGATATATAGAGAATAAAATGTTAAAGTAAATAAAAATAGAGTCACCACCTAAACAGAATTTTATAAGTGATTACAGATTTTTGTCCAGGTGCAGGTATAGCTAGAAAATGAATTTTTAGTTTTTCATATAAAAAATCGAATTTTTTTAATAAAAAATCTATTCTTATGAATTTAATTAGTGATCAAAGATTTTTCCTTTTGAAAAATGGGTTTTCAGTTTTTCATATAAATAATAAATTTTGTTTTTCATATAAATAATAAATTTTTTAGTATATTTTTTTTTTAGTATAAGTAGAAAATAAGTTTTTAGTTTTCATATAAAAAATCAAATTTTTTAATAAAAAATCCATTTTTATGAAATTTATTAGTGATCGCATATTTTTGTCCTTTTGCGTCTAGGACTCAGAAAATGAGTTTTACGTTTTTTATATACAAATGAACTTTTTTAATAAAAACTCAATTTTTATGAATTTTACAAATTGTCACATATTTTTATCCTTTGTAGAAAATGAGTTTTTAGTTTTTCATATAAAAAATCAAATTCTTTAATAAAAAAATGAATTTTATTAGTGATCACAAATTTTAGTCCTTTATCTCTAGGACGTTTAGTTTAGCCAGAAAATGAGTTTTTAGGTTTTCATATAAAAATCGACTTTTTTAATAAAAAATACTTTTTTGTGAATTTTATAAGTGATCACAGATAAGTGATCGCAGATTTTTGTCCTTTGCCTATAGGAGGCTTTTTCATTAGAGCAAACGTGATTTATTCCCGACTTTTGCGATTATGAAAGACATACGGTTGGCGACAAACTTGTTCCAGTGGGAGGGGTGCTTGTTCAGTTATGCCAGGACGATCGTAGAAACAGTCCAGAGGTATAGCATTTGGCAAGGGTGATTTGTGAGCAAAATGAATACGCGATTTTCGCTAGTAATGCGGCACCACATAATTCTTTTGGGGGGACAGTCACAAATTTTTCGGGTACTACCTTAGTTTTGGCAAGTAATAAGTGGGTAAAAATATCTCCGTTAGGGGTTTCACTTCTTAAGTAAATAGTAGCGCAAAAAGGATTTTCCGAGGCATCGCGAAAGCCATGTAACTCTACGGAGAACGAGGGGTGATAATCAACAAATCGTGGTAGTCGAATTCTTTCGATATTGGGGTAATCCTCTAAGAATAATTGCCATTTTTTAAGGGTATTTGCAGGGAGTTCTTCATCCCAGTCTGTTTTATCGACCCATATCTGCTGCATTATTATTTTTGCCGTGAAAATTTTTGGCGCTAGCCAGCCATCGGTATCAAATAGTCATGCATTTCGGAAAGAACCTCTCTTTTAGTGATTGTTTGTTGATTTAGTTGTCTAGACGGATTAAAATAAAAGAAGTCTTGCTCCGCATTCCATCTGAGACCCAGTGTTTTAGTGGTGGTAATTTCAGATAGCTTCAGAAAACCACAATTTAATAAGTGGTTAGGATTAAGACCCTCCAGGAGTACCTTTGTATTCGAAATCCACATACGAAGAGGAAAACCTGCTAAGCTAAGCACTCGGATTAGATTGTCACCAGCACTGAGAGCTTCAAATAGTTAGTGAGCGCCAGCTAAGACGTCATCAACATACATGTGATTGCAAAGAATATGTGATACTTTGGGGTTTCGAGATTCGCATTGGTTAGCGAGTTTTAGCAACGTTCTTATGTCGAGATATTTGGGTACAGTTAATTCCAAATGTGACTGTTTTCAATTAAAAATCTTGGGGTTCGTTATTGGGAGATTTTCGGAAAATGATTCGTTGAAAGGGGGTTTGAGATGGGTGAACGAGTAGCTGTCAATACATCTTTTCGATGTCGGCATTAAAAACGAAGCGAAAAAGACGCCACCGTATAATAAGAATAGTTAAGTGTTGTTGTAATGTTGGCCCGGGGTATAAAATATCATTTAAGCTTGTAGCATTTGAGCTTGTGCTAGAGGCGTTAAACACAACGCGTAGATGTGTTCTAGATTAACGTGGGTACCTGCCACGGTGGCTTAATCCCACGGTGCTCCAAACACCGAGTGAAACTAAGACGTAGACTAGCGCCCCCACTGTGTAGTAACGGCGCACCCTACGATAACGTGCCCTGTGTAAGGGGCACGAAATACGCAATTGAGGTGTGTCGCACAGTCACAGTGAGTAGCAATTCTTAGAACATTGCAAGCCTGGACCCATGTTCTAACCTCTTGCTTAGGGGTTGGAGCCTACCCAACTCCTTCTGTTGAGAATGCAACAGCACATTTTGATCAACAATGCATCCACCCTGCATACATCGATCTTAAACCACAGCCACCACGTATACCCCCGAAGGGGACCTCACCAGTAACCGGTCGCAGAGACGGGGGAGTCTCTGTGGGGCCACCGATTCCCGTGGCACCAGTCGTTTGGGCACTCGTCGGGCCTCGAAGAGTATCCGCGTTTTCTTCCACATTTTCTTCTTTTTTGGGTTCCAGGAACCCTAGCGTCTGGTGCCCCTATTTTCCCCGAGTGAACCGCGTCAAAGCATTTTCATTTTACTGCAGTGACACTTGGAACCTCCGGGGGTAACACAACGCTGTTCTGTTACCCCCGGTTTTTAATTCATTTTGCAGTTAGGGTGCTATTTAGTAGCACTCCATGAGGTTAAGCAAAATAATCGTCTTTATTGAAAACAATCGTCGGAATTTATACTAAATAATTGCTTACTTAGCAATTCTATATACAGTGGGTAGTGTAGCGACGGACAGAACACCCTTGGCTAGATTTGTAATATATAACACAACGATCAGTTGTACAACACCAAAAGGGTTGACTGTAGAACGATTGATACAGTAGCAGTTTGACTGAATGTTTTCAGTTTAATACGCTGAAGCAGCAATAGTCATTAAGTGTGTTGACCGTTTATTATTGAATGGTAACATGATATTCTTTTATTTAAAATCAGCCAAAAATGTTCTTGTTGTTCTTGTTGGTAATGATGAACTTGAGTCATGCTACACCTCCCTTTTACGGAAGAATGTTCATATAACTGAAAGTTTCATGGACATTCTTTTACAATAATTGAAAATAGTTCTTAAAGTTAAATTTTAATAATATTATTCTCTAATAAAATTTTAATTCATATTTTTATTATATAATTTAAGTCTATTCTTATTAACTATTTGTTTCTTTATTGTTTTCTTATTTTCTATAGTTACATTATTTCTTAAATCTAAATTCTCTATTTCATATGGGCCCTTATAAGCTTCTTCTAACTTATGTCCTGCTTCATTTTTAAGTAGAACTAAATCTCCTATTTTAAAGTTATAATCTATTATACCCTTATCATAGTTATATTTTTGCTTAAGTTTAGTTGTATCTAGTAATTGTCTAGCTCTTTTAAGTGCTATTTCTAGTCGGGTTGTAGAACTGAGTAATGTCACATCGAATAGCCATCGCCTTTTTCATATGGCCTAGAGTTTCATACTCAACTAGAACACGGTCATAATCTTCCTATAGGGATGGATTTTTTAGTAAGCGAGTTTCGTTTCTAACGAATTGTGATAAAGCGATCGCTCGGGATAGACCAAGAGATATATAATTGGGGAAATCAGGCTTAAATGGTAGCGACACATACAAATTTGTCGCAGGAGGTTCGGAAAGTGGTTGTATTGTATAATTTTTCGAAATAGCTATCTAATGGTGTCTTGATAAAAACTTCTGGAGCTTCTTCTAACTCCCAGAAGCGGGTTAGCTGATTATCTAACTCAATATTGTTAAGATAGATTGTCGAGGTGGGTTGGACGGTGCTTCGATCGTTCCTTTTATGATCCATCCAAAAATAATTCTTTGTGCAACAATAGATTGTTGGGAGTCATACCGAATGTCTGGGAACTTAGATTTTATAAATTCAGAAAATCAGTCACATGGTAGAACACTCTTAAGCCTTTTAACAACGTACGCATCCGTTGACGTTTGAAATGGATTTTCAATGGGGGAGCTAATAGAAATATTGCATGTGCGAGTAGCTTTTGCAGTTAAACCACCGCTTAGGCCAGTAATATAAGTTTGAGACGGTTTAGAGGGGAAGTGAGCATTGTCTGAAGTCTTTTGGATATGAAAGATGCTTTAGACGCTGAATCTATAAGGGCACGTACTGTACGTCGAGTATTGAATAGGCAAAGGTCAACAAGAGCGGTGCCAAATACATCAAAGTTATTCGGGATGGACTGTAATTGAGTAGACAATACTTGACTGTATCTAGACTCCTCTTGAAACGATGTTGCGGGGGTTTCTTCTCGCGTGTTCAGAAACTGTGGTACATTTAATGAGCAGGTATTATTGGGATTATACAAATTAGGGGTTGTATTTGAGTTCCAGTGAGAAGGTTGAGTCTGAGAGGTATTCACCCTTATTTCAGTTGGCGACGGCAATATTAAATGACATCGTTTTTTATAATTTGTTGTAAATCGATATTCCCGTTGGCAATATTGCCATTTATCGATGACTGGTAACATGTATTTGGTATTTTGTAAGAAAATGTGACGTTGATGTTGCCGTAAATTGGCTTTGATATTGTCGTCAGTGTTTTTGGTGTTGTGTAGAACAAAATAATAACACAAATTAAAAGCATAATAAAATTTACATATGTAAATATAATTTGTTGTTAGCTTTAATGAAAAAAATGGAATTGTTTATTTTTGTTTTAAATATTTTTGATTTGTAATTTAATTAATTCTTTCTTAGAGAGAATAAAAACGAACTTAAGCTTGATTATAAATTTCATTGTAATTTTGATTTATTTAAATTATTTGTTTAAATTGAAAAATATCCTTTATGAGTAAATTACAGATGTTGGTGTTTTTACTTTGGGCTAAAATATTTATGCGAGTACCGTTCATCAAAAGATGCAACTTGACTTCCTTTTTGCAGCATATGTCATGTCGATCTTCATTCAGAGTTTTAGACAAAATCTCCGACATCATTGGCGACATTTAATTTAACACTAACTTTTTATCAGGTAATTCAAAGATGTTTAATTTTACTTTGAGATGTCTTCTGATCATCGGAAATATTTTTATTTTAACGTAAACAGTTTTATTTTAATTTATACACTTTGTTTTATTTTATACACTTTCTTTTTTTCACAAACCTTTTTTAATGAAAACATAAACCAAAATGAATTATTTGGTTCAAGGATTTGATATGTGTAGAGTATTTAATTAACATTATCGATAAATTGGCAACGTCGTCACAACATTGTTAGGGAATACCAAATTAACATTGATGTTGTGTTAAAGTGATGTTGCGTCAAAATCGACGATGATGTTGCCGTTGCCAAACAGAATAAGGGTGATTAATGGGAGGCCGGTGTAATAGGGAATGGTGTTTCTTTTTATACAATGAGCAAACATATTGGCTCTTGTTTAAATGAGTGTGAAGTGGCAAGACAGTTAGAGCACCGCTTCTCTCGCTTAATGATGGTCATTCACTTTTAAAAATGACGGGCATAATCTTAGCGCATTCGCAGCTTCACAAAGGGAAAACTTTTTTTGGAGTTTGAAGATATATTTGTTTGGTAAGTGTTAAGTGTTTACGGGAGTCAGCAGAATTCAATTTTTTGCTGGGGTTAAATTTTCGATTTGGGGCTGTGGAGCTACTGCTTAAAGATGATCGAATGTCAGTTATAGATTCGAGTGTTTGATACCTAGCAATCAAGAATAAATCCATTTGTTGCCATGTAGGTAGTTCAGCACTATTACGTAGAGATTGCTCCCATAAATTAACGGTTAAGTCCGGAAGAGAAATGGTGCACACGAAGACAAAAATAACATCCCAATTGTCGGTTCTAATATCTAGAAGTGAAAGATTAGTGACGCAGTCATTAATTGTCCTTTGAATTCGTTTTATATTGGGTCCGGATTCTTTAGTGACTGCGGACAAATTAAAGACAATTTTAAGTTGAGCATTGATCATAACTCTTTTGTTTTCGAACCTGTCAACAAGATATTGCCAGGCTATTTGAAAACCATCATTGTTCAACAGGCAGGTTCTTAAAATATCGTGGGATTCTCCCTGGGTTTTTCATATATTTTTGTCCTTTTGCCTGTAGGACGCTTAGTTTAGTTAGAAAATGTGTTTTTAGTTTTTCATATAAAAAATCGAATTCTTTAGTAAATAAAATCCATTTTTTTGAATTTTATTAGTGATCACAGATTTTTGTCCTTTTGCCTGTAGGGCGCTTAGTTTAGCCAGAAAATGAGTTTTTAGGTTTTCATATAAAAAATCGAATTTTGGTGCTTTTAAATCACCTATATAAGCAAATCGTGCTGGCGAGTAGCATGGCAGTATTATTTCAAAAGTCAAAGAGTTCAGTTGTCGAATTTTAAGAGTGTTTAACAATTCCTCTATTTTTAAACAGTAGTGTTAACAAATAAAGGGACTTACAGTAAAAGTAATAATAGTGTGTATTTATTTTGCAATTAAAAGAACCCAACGTAAAGTAAAAACGTAACAATATTTTACTTATTGTATCTTCAATATTTTTGAACTAACAATAATTACTCATACCTTAAATCTAAAATAAAAATCTACTTTTTGAGTCCAGCCAGTGCTAGACAAAAATGATGTTTATTTCACGGATTTTGCAATCATTTGCGGGGCATCCCTCTAATGTACGGCCAAGTAAAGCAGTATCTCTTCTTTTTAGTCGAATGTAACCAGGTTCATTCAGCATGTTATGCCCCAAAGGGTTTGGATGAGATTCAAGCCTCTTTAGATATGTTTGCTTTTTTGGTTCTGATTTTAATAAAAGCTGCTGAAGTCAGGCGATTTCTTTGATTATTGATTTGAACTACTGGTATTGACTTGGTGTTTCTAAGGTAGGTGGAATTTTATTTTCTTACCTTATTTTTGGTCGGGATGAGCGACATGCTCTCGGGCAAACGTAAGGAGCCGAAAGCGAAGGGTGATGTTTCTGACCCAACGACGAATGACCACAGAGGAGGAAGGAAAGTGAGGCATACCGAAAGCGAGTTGTAAAGCACTGAAGACGCTGCTACTGTAGATGTTGTGGATGGGAAGGGCAAGCGGTTTAAGCCTGGCTTGCCTATTGCGAAACGCGTTACAGGTGGACTAACGCTGTTAGTCCACCTGTGGCGATTGCTGCTGCTGCTGCTGGGGACTCTACTATGGAGGTTGGTGAGACGTAGGGTGCGGCTTCCAGACCCGAGGGGAAGGCTAGGCCTAGGAGGAAGGCGGTCGCTGCTGCTGTTGATGTAGACCTTGTAGGCTCCATGAAGCAGGTTACGGACGGTCTCACCGAGGTGATTTTGTCGGATGATGTACCGGCGATCCTGGCGAAGAGGGTGCTGGAGCATTCCAGCAAATATGAGGCCATGCTCATGAAACTGGTGGCTGAGAATGAGCGCTTGAGGGGAAAGTTGGAGGTCTATGAGGCTGGAGGAGGTGGTGCATCGGCTGCTATTATGCGGCCTCCAGCTATTCCGGATGGTTCATCAAGGGGTGCTGGTGTTGGTGCTGCTAGGTCTACGGTTCAGGCTGCTGATGCTGCTTTGGTAAAACCCGTTGAGACGGGGTCGGTGGTCGTGAAGGGAAAGAGCGGGGCGACATCCAAGGAGGTGATGAAGAAGGTGGTGGACGAGGTTGGGACGACGTTGGGTGTTCGTGTACATGAGGTGCGTCCGGTCAAGGATGGTGGTGCAATTATACGCACGCCGTCGGTTTCTGAGCGCCGGAAGATAGCTGAGAATACGAAGTTCGCTAAGGTGGGGTTGGTGGTAGCGGTCAACGACAAGCTCGTGGTGCAGAAAGTGCACTCGGAAATTACCCCCGACGAATTTATGGAGGAGTTATACGCAATGAACCTGAAGGAGATGCTGCCCCTGATGCTTTTAGGAAGAGCGTAAGGGTGGCCAGTGCACCTTGTAAGGGCACTGAGAAAGGTTCCCTGAAAATCATGCTGGAGTGCACACCTAGGGTAATGGAGTTCCTGAGGTCCACCGGGGTGTATATAAAGTGGTTCCGGTTCGTAGTACGTGTGCTGGATGCGGTGCCATCGTGTTTCCGATGCTTCTGCTTCGACCACTGGGTACGGGAATGTAGGATGCAGAAGGACATATGTCGCAGGTGTGTGCAGCGGGTCATTGGAGCACTCAGTACCCAGAGATGAGGTGCCGCAACTGCTCGTTCAAGGGGTTGGCAGCGGATCACGCCATGCTTTCGTTAGCATGTCCGATTTACGCGTCAATGGTTGCTAGGGTGAATTCCAGGCATTAAAATGGAGGGGACCACGTTTATCCAGCTTAACTGTCAGAGGTCCTATGCAGTGATGTGTGAGCTTGGTCAGGCAATGCGGCATCGAGGTTCTCCTTTTGCCTTATTGCAGGAGCCATATGTATAGAATGGTTGCGTCAGAGGATTGCCGGGGGGAATGCGGGTTTTTACGCTATAGTTATGGATAGTAATGACTATGCCGTGACGGTAGTTTGCCGTAGCCAATGGGGGATCTGCATTTCTGTGGAATCTTTGGGAGGAATTGGGAGGATACTTTTGGCTAGTATCTATTGTAGACATGGTGAAGCATTGGAACCTTACTTAGAGTACATGGATACGGTGCTACTCCTTGCGAATAGCATTGTAAAATGAGAATTAAATTAAAACCACTTGTCTCGTTTAAGGTTTGTACATGACTGTCTCTCAATCTGCTTTATTATAATCTTCTTATCTAATCTACTTGATAGTGCTGGTAAATAAGTTACATAGCTGGGAATTCCTTACACCTCGATTTTTTTAAAAAAAGGAAGAAATAAACAAGTGGTAAGGTTCTTGTTTAGTCCTTGCTTTTTCTTTTCTTTTTTACATATTTATATTTACATATTTTTCTTTACATATTTATGTTTTCTTATATACATATTTATTTCTTATCTATCTATTTATTTCAATTTCATATTTATTTCAATTAAAATTAAAAACTTATATTATATTGCTTCAAAGAGCCGTACAACCAGATAGGATTTTTGTATACATTTTATTTGTTGTATATTTATAGTTTTATTGTTTTTTAGGATTATTTATATATCCGTATTCTGTTTTTATGAATTTTTCTTTCCTGCCTTGTTTCCTTATTATATAAAGTAACATTACAACCATCAACCTCTCTAACAATAAATGGACCATCATAGATGCTCTTAAATTTATCTTATGGTTGAATTAATTTTTTGAATTAATACAGTGTCTCCAATTTTTACATTAAGGGGTTTTGTGTATATGTCAAAAAATTGTTTGTTTCGTAATTTATGTGTTTCTATTAGTTCGCTTGCCGTTTTATGTGTTTTTGTAGTTTGTATTTTATTTCCTTACTATAATTTTCAATATTATATATTGGGTCAATTTCTTTTTTGGTAGTTTCTTTTGGCATTTTTGCGATTTTACCAAAAATTAAGGTGAACATTTGTTATCGAAGACTGTGTTTGCTGTAGTGTTGTGGAAAAATTGGCATTTCAAACAGTTTTTGACAAAGGTTGATACATCTTTAGACATGTTTTTCCAGAAAAATTTCGTTCTTAACTTCGCATATAACCCTTTTCTCCAACAATGCCCTCCTAAAAGTGGATCATTGTGATAATCTTTCATCAGTCTGTCTTTCTCGTCTTTCTTAAAAATTTTTTCTGTAGGATTAGTCAATATAATTTCAAGTTTTCTAAGTATTACGCCGTGATCTTTGAGTTTTTGTATATTACAAATTTTGAAAAATACGTCATCCTTAGGCCATTCTATCTTATTAAAGTTGTGATTGACGGCTTCGTTTTGTATCCTCAAAAGCAAATCATCTAAATTCAGAGTTTCGTTATCAATCTCAACATTTAAAAGATATCAGTGTTTTAAATTTTCTATAAATATTAATGCGCAATTTTTTTAATTTATTATTTGTATATAAAATTTCCGACCTGATTTTTGGTATTTTGGTGTAAATTCCTGAGAAAAACTGTCATATATTTGTATTTTTAACATACCAGCATCAGCTTTGTTTTTGTTGTGTATGGCTTGTTTTGCCATGCCGCGGGTTTTCACAACAAAAATATATTTATTTACGCTTCTCAATTCGTCAATTGAGATTCGTGATAGAGCATCTGCTGCAACTTTATCCTTACCTTTTATATACTCTATTGCAAAATTGTATTCTGATACTTCTAGAGCTATTTTAGTTAATGTTGAAGAGGGGTCTTTTATGCTAAAAGGATACACTAGAGGTCTATGATCTGATCTAACTGTAAAATCTGTTCCGTAAACATATGGCCTAAATTGTGTTATTGCGAAATGTATAGCTAAAAGCTCGTGTTCAATAGTAGGTTTTTTCTTCTCTTTTGAGGCAAAATAGACCGTTACCATCAACAATTTGACTCAAAACTGCACCGCAACTTATCGTCGAGGCTTCCACTGTTATGATAAATTTCTTAGAAAAATCGGGGTACTGTAATAATTTTGGTGATATCAAATTTGATTTTAAATTTTCGAAAGCTTTATGACATTTATCGTCCCAACTGAGAGGGGTATTTTTTTAGTTTCGCAGCTAATGAAGCAAAATTTTCTATAAAGCGTCTGTAATAGTTAGCAAACGCGACAAACCTTCTGAATTCATCTTTGTGGGTTGAAGTAGGATAATTTAGAATTATTTCGATTTTTGAATCATCAGGTAAGAGACCTTTCTGAGTACATTTGTGACCGAGAAATGTTACTTCTGGTCTGAATTCGGATTGATTTTTATATTAAATTTTCTGCAAATTTTGAACACATCCTCTAAATTGTTTAAATGATGCTGTTTACTGCAACCAATTACGATGATATCTCAACATACAAAAAAGCTTGATTTGGTGATAATCCTGAAAAAGCGTTGGCATCATACGCGAAAATGCATTCGGAGCGACATTAAGACGGAAGGGTAAAACTTTCCATCTGTAGGAACCGCAATTAGTGCTAAACGAAGTAATATCTCTTGAATCTGGATGTATGGGTATCTGGTGAAAACCAGAGAACAAATCAAGAATAGAGAAGTATCTAGCTCGTAACAGATTGTCTAAAATCTCGTCGTAGCGGGAATTTATCGGCTATGAGTTTCCTATTCACTGCTTACACTTTTTTCGACACTAGTATTAAAGGACTATTGTAGTTTGAGAGACTTGGCTCTATTAAATCATTTTCTAACAAGTGTTTTACTTGTCTATCAATTTCTTGTTTTCGAGATTGTGGTGTGCGATAATTCTTTATATAAATAAGAGAATAATCGTTTAGTCTTAGTTTTTGTATATAAAAATTATTATTGGTCATCTTATTGTCTTTCAATGAAAAAATATCAGAATACTTTTCACATAAAGGTGTAAAGTCTTGTTCAACTTCTTTTGGAATATTTGGTTTAAATAGTTTAACTGTTCAATTCGTTCATATTCTTGTTCTGGCTTATTTATTGAGTAAATTTTGTAATTTTACAGGCTTTCTGTTTTGATTTTAGACGTGTTAATACATCTGAATTGATCTTGGATTGGGGCTATTGAATCTACAATGCATTTTATAACCATTACTCCCTCACATAATTCTTGTGAATTTATAAAAACTGGTTCACAGTTTTATCAAGTGTAAAAATTGTAAAGACTTCGCATCGTGGAGGAATGATGCAATTATCATTATCTGTTCCGTGGTGAATGTAAATCTTATAATGCCAAAACAAAAATCCATTTCGTCGTAGTATGGGGAATAAGCTGGTCTTGAATAATAAGATTTGTTTGAAATGTTCCTAGGGTTGAAATAGAATTCGTTGTAACCCCTGTTATTTGTATGAGTTCATGCTCGTTTAGCCTGACTTTTGGTTTAACACAAGAAGTTTTAACTAAAGACACATCTGCCTGCGAGTCTACTAGGATAGTACATGATCTATTCGAATATATATATTATATATATATATATATATATATATATATATATATATATATATATATATATATATATATATATATATCTATATATATATATATATATA